>JAFVLL020010749.1:0-40114 GCA_021397915.2 Tor tambroides
GAGCATAGGAGATTTATTTTAAAAACATTTAATATATATACAGTATATATATATATATATATATATATATATATATATATATATTATTCCAAATTTGTGATTATTCATTCATATATTCATTTATTTGCCATTAAGTGTCCGACAGGTGAAAATCATTATTTTGATGACTTATAAAAACTTAGAACAAATCTTTGCTGATTTTCTTTATCATTCATGTTTATAAAACTTACAAGCATGCATATAAAATAGGATAAGTTACATGCTAACATTTGTTACCTAGAGTTATGGGTTTTTATAGCTGCTATAAATGTAGAGGATGATTTCACTTCACCTTCTCTAGCCCCTGCTGGCAACAAATGCCAACACATGACAGTAGGAGTATGATTGAAGCATTCCTAAATTTTCGCTTTTATCTTTTGCGGTCAGGGTGAGAGGGTTTATGTGAAATTTAAAGGTTACAATATGAAGGTTTATGGGTTTGACTTAATAACACATGGTTAGAAGTGTTTAAAGAAGAGCTTACTTTAGACCCTGGTTTAGTTTTCCATTTACTTTTTGATTGTTAGTGCTGTCACCATGGTGATTATGGAGGGTGGTCATTAATAACTAACAGGAAGAAATGGAACAGGTCTGGATAAATCCACACATACACAGAGAACTTAACTTGGGCTGCAGACAGGACATTATGAATGACTCCTCTCTCTCGTTCTACACCCTGCCTCCTTTTCAAAGATGAGGGTTTTCTGGGCAGATAATGATAATGTCAGAATGTCAGATATTATCTTTCTATTTCTGTGTCTCAAACTCTTCTATCTACTTTACAGCTTTAATGAATGGAATTGTGAATTAGGCCGCAGGCTGATGAAGTCGGATTGGATGAAATAGCGTGGGAGAGGAAAGAAACAGTCTGATTGGATGACTTGGAGAATGAATCAGATAGAGTGTGTGATGAATGACTTGAGAGGTGATCAGATGAATGGCCAACTCAGCCGGCTTTGGACTGAATTTGGGTCCTATTCAGAAGCTTCTATTCAGCTTCTGTAGGCCTATGTTGTTATAAAACGTAAATGGTTTTCTATCTGAAACCAGTAGGGTTTGTTGTGGGTGGTTGCCAGGGTGTTGCTATATTGTTGCTAATGTGTTCTGAGCTTCTGACTGGTTGTTAGCATGGATGGAAATCATAAAGAATTGAACTATTCCATTCCGGATCCAGTTCCTCTGAGTGATTCTGAATTCTTAATGGTTCCATTAACAAGTGATTTAGTACTTTTGGAATAAAGAGGCTATTTTGGAAAAAGAAATGTTGCTGTTTTTTAATTATAAATACATATAAAAAGGTATGTTTACACCATTTTTAGAGCCGCTTTATGAACAACTACTCAGTAACTATTACAGTAGTTGTTTGGTTATAAACTGTAGCTATGTGTTTGGTTCACTAAAAGGAACCAACTTAAGTCATTTGTTTGGGAGTCAGACTACTGTTCTGTATGTTTTTGATTCAAAGAACCTGTTCATAAGAGTCATTTGTTTGGGAGTCAAACTACACTGGTTGTTCTGTATGTTTATGATTCAAAGAAATGACTCATAAGAGTCATTCATTCAAGAGTCAGGCTACAGTTTTTAGTATGCTTTTGATTCACTAAAATGAAATGCCTCAAAAGAGTCATTTGTAGCAAAAGGTCTGTTTACACCACTTTTTAGAGGCATTGTATGAACAACCACTCAGTAATTATTAGTTGTTATTTGGTTATAAACTATAGCTATGTGTTTGATTTACCGAAAGGAACCAACTTAAGTCATTTGTTCAGGAGTCTGACTACATTGGTTGTTCAGTATTTTTTTGATTCAAAAAACCTGTTCATAAGAGTCATTTGTTCAGGAGTTGAACTACACTTGTTGTCCTGTATGTTTATGATTCAAAGAACCAACTCCTAAGAGTTATTTGTTCCGGAGTCAGACTACACTTGTTGTCCTGTATGTTTATGATTCAAAGAACCAACTCCTAAGAGTTATTTGTTCCAGAGTCAGACTACACTTGTTTTTTTGTGTTTTTGATTAAAAGAACATGTTCATAAGAGTAATTTGTACAGGAGTTGAACTACACTTCTTGTCCTGTATGTTTTTGATTCAAAGAACCGACTCATAAGAGTTACTTGTTCGGGAGTCAGACTACACTGGTTTTTCAGTATGTTTTTGATTCAAAGAACCTGTTCACAAAAGTCACTCAATCAGAGAATTGGACTACACTGGTTGTGCTGTATGTTTTTGATTCACTAAAAAGAACCGACTCATAAGAGTCATTTCCAGTTTAATCAGACTACGCTAGTCACGCTGTCTGTAGATTCAGCAGCAAACAGTTCAGTTCTGGTGTTTTATTTTATTATTTTTGCCTTGTCTAGCATTTCACTAACAGGTTTTCAATGTATCCAGTCATGGTGGAAAGTAGAAAAGTTCACTATTCATTATTTCAGGTTTGGGCCCATGTGCTTCAAAATGATCATATGGCATGACAGGAAAAAAAAAATTGTCAGCTTGTCACATTCAGCTTATTACTCAAAGATGACCAACTGTTGTAAGTGAGATGAACCCTTTAAACCAGTGGCAGATGAATGTCAGCGTGAGTCATGCTCACACCATTAGGTCTAAAGGCACAGACACCTACTGATGGAGAGCATACGTGGATGGCACAGGTTTTGGTGGTGGTTAGGCTTTGATCTGAGATCAGTTTTCTATCAAAGTGGTCATTATGAGACTTGTGTGATGGAAAGCTAGCCTGGGATCAGAGTTTGTCTACACAGAGTGGTCATTAAGGGAAGAGAAGTTTGAACGAACCTGGTGCCCACATGAGGTGAGATCCTGACTCATGCTGTCACTTTACTATCTCACATGTCCTTTTTCTCACAAGGCATGGTGCAATGAAGAAAACTTCTCAGCCACCTTTTTGCAATATTGAATCAAATTTAGTGGCTATCTCAGAACCCCTGTCAAATGTTCAAGTGGAGGCGCTTATGTGCTTATGGTCACTATGAGTATAAGTGAACAGAGAGCAACATTTAATCTAACATCTACTCACTACTCAGTGTACACTTAGTTTTTATGTGTTTTGGCGAAAAGTCAGTTAAAGTTATTAGATGTCTTATTATATTTATTAATTTTATCCTTGGAAAAAAATGGCATAAAGTTTCATTAACAAACATTTCATTTTTCTGTATAAACTGAGGAAAAAAATTACATAATGTGCAATGATGAAAAAAATGTCAAACCAAAAATGTCAAACCATTTTTATGTTAACATTTAAAGTTTATATGAACATTTATGCAAACATTTTTAAACAAGAACTTAAAAACTGTGACTTAAATCACGTTCAACATGCCTGCTTACTGTGCAACCTGTGATATTACATTTTTGTTCTGAATATTTCATTGATTCTTTATGCAGAATCACTCATAAAGTCATAAAGTTGCTACTCACTTGTGTAATGATGCAACACGATTCAATCAAAAACACGATGTACGAAACAAGCTGTTATTTTTATGAATAAGTCATTGAATCATTCATTCAACAGATTCATTAAAAACACTGATTCATTTATAGATGACATGATTCATTCACTCTGCTAATTTGTTCCATAACAAATGAATCATTGAGGAATGAAACACCTTTACTGTGTTTTGCTTGGTGTTTCAAATGTTCTGTTGCGATTTTGTATAGAACTATTTTCGCTCGTGGAGAAATTTGAATAATATTGAATAAATAGTGGTGGAGCATCATTTTAATAATAATTCTGATTGGTCCGTTTACTAACTTGAGAAGCCTTATATTGTCAGCTTTGGCATTCCTGCAGTGTTTAAAATTCACATGAAAACATATGTATATTTGACAAATTTGAATATGTACATTAAAATGTATATTAAATAAAACCATACATTTACAAAACCATAAATTATTTTTGAGGAGGCCCAGCCTCTCTTCGGCCCTCTGACAAAGTGTTGCGCCGTACAGGTTTTCTCTATGTCTAAATGAGTTGTCTGGAACACCAGACACCAGCTAGTGTCTCCCTCTCATCTCATGACGGCAAGAGTGAGATGTTGTCTAAAGATTAAGTAAATGACTTCAAAGTGTACTTTACTCAGTGTCTGCATTTCCCAAATCCGCTTCAGGAAGACCCCCTAAATACTTTGCTTTAACTCTGACTCGCATACTACGCTAACTAGTTCACAAATGTGTCTGGAGCAGATACATTCTGCTGGAATAATATGTCTTTAAGTTTGAGTCATTCGATCCACACTACAGACAAGATTTCACCTAATGATTGAAATTTATTACCTGCGCATTCACCTCCCTAATAGCAAATGCACCATATTAGAAATATACATCACTATGAAATGAATATATAACATGAATGTCAACTGAAGGTCAGGGAAATTATCTAACAGATGTTCAAAGAACTATGTACAAATTGTTTTTGATGTTTTGGTAGGTTTTCAACTCGCCATTATGAGTAATAATAAATATGATGACAATATATGCTTAGTTTTGCATTGGCTGTAGTGATCTTTGGGTATTAAAATGACTAAAGCAAGTGTCATTAAATCTATTTTAATGCAACCAAGTGTAAAAGAATATCTCGAGACTGAAGAGAAATTGGGATTCCCCTTTAAGTGAACATATCTAACAATCACGAGGCCCTGAGCGTGAAATTGTAGCTAAGCACAAATCTGAAAATCATAAGAAGAACTTCAGTTGTCCTTGGTAAGCCAAGGGATTCACAAATGTGGTTTGCAGTGTACATTATAGGCAGCCATTTTGTAAAGGAGAGCATCTTGAATCACTTTTGAACTATGCAAAAACACACAAATGAATGACATGTTTATGCAATTGAACTAAAGCTGAGCTGTTTTACCTAAATGCAAAGCAAGCCGATTTGTGCAAAATGCAACAGCACATGACATTAAGAGTATCAAGACTACCATCCCCATTGCTAAAACATAAGGATGTATTTTTTTGAAGCTAAAAAACGACAGAAAGTTCAATGCAAATTATAGTCTAAAAAATAAAATTCTAAGTCTGGACTAAAACTTGGACGAATGGTGTGGTTATGGGTTTAATTCCCAGAGAATGCATAAACTGAATTCAGTGCAATGTAAGATAGAAATGTCTACCAAATTGTAAAAACAAATTAAAAAGGCCCTAACTATTCCCATCAGCACCTTTTTCCAGTGTGTGTCTGGGAAAACCTGTTTGAAGACAATCAATTCCATTACATACCACTCATTCAAAATGTTTATATATATATATATATATATATATACACACACACACACACACACACACACAGTATCTCACAAAAGTGAGTACACCGCTCACATTTCAACAACAATTTTAGTATATCTTCTAAAGGGACAATAGTACACAAATTAAACTTTATAGCTGTTATCACTTAGGGTGTACTCACTTTTGTTGGCAGCTTTTTTGACAATAATGGCTGTATGTTGAGTTATTTTCAGAGGACATTAAATCTTTACTGCTATACAAGTTGCACATTGACTACTCTAAAATATATCCAAGTTTCATTTCTATAGTATTGTCCCTTGAGAAGATATACTAAAATAGTTGCCGAAATGTGAGGGGTGTACTCATTTTTGTGAGATAATGTATATATATATATATATATATATATATATATATACATACATACACATACATAAATGTTGGGATCAGTATGATTAGTCTTTATTAAATAAATTAATATTTTTTATTTAGAACACATTAAATTCAGTAAATTCAAAGTTCAGTAAAGACATTTATAATTTTATAAATAGTTCTGTTTCAAATAAATGCTGTTCTTTTGACAGTTTCCACAAAAATATTAAGCAGCATAATTTATTTCGACATTAATAATAATAATAAATGTTTATTGAGCAATAAATCAGCATATTACAATGATTTCTTAAGGATCATGTGACACTGAAGACAGGAGTAATGGCTACTGAAAATTCAGCTTTGCATCACAGGAATAAATTACATTTTAAAATATATTAAAATAAAAACAATTAATTTTAAATTATAAAACTTTTTCACAATATTGCTGTTTAACTGTAATTTTAATCAAATAAATGCAGCTTTGGTGAACGAAATTCATTCTAACCCAAAATGTTTGAACGTCAGTGTTAGTCTAAAGGATTTCCGCCCATTTTATCGCCCTCCAGATCAATTACAAAAGTAACAGCACATCTGACCTTAACAAATCCACAGGATTTAAGGTATCATTCACTCTTGTAGCAATTGTGAGATTAGTTATGCACTAAAGTTTAATACTTGCCTAAACGAGCACTAGAGGTCTGACAGAAAGGGTGATTGTCAGCTTGTCCGCTTTAATAGAGACAGACAGTTTTAATCGTACAAAATTAGCCAGAATGATGGATTATACAACGATAAAGACCTCAACTGGTGTGTGAATGTGCATTTGATTGATGTTACAGTAAATGTTTAACCCTCCATCAGGACTGTGGCTTGTGGCTGTGGAGAAACGAGCATTTCTGCCATGTTTTTGTTCTCTTAATTCTTTGTTATTATGCAAACAGCAAAAAACTGGAGCAACTGCGGGAGCTTTTATTTAGCCACCTAATTGGCTGTAATCAAACCGTAGATTGTGACACAAGAGATGTTCTCACCTCAACCAGATGTGCCTCATCAGAAACGGATCACAGAGCTCTCTTTCTGTTTCTGCCTCCATTTTCTCACCCGGCAAACTCACGCACACTTATGAGGACCACCAACACACTAATAACTCCAACCGCTGACACACCAACAACCACTCGGACGTCGGCCCCTCCTCTCCCGATAGCCTAAATGGTGGTCATAGGACATTATCATTAGTTCTATCAGAGGACATTTGCTCAGGAAGAGAAACAGAGCCGTGACAGTGGGTGTGGAAGATGAATCGCGAGTACAAATTATGCAGAGATGGGTCAAATGATCTCATCACTATTGATAGTAATGAGTCCAACAGCAAGGACCACAGATACATCAGATCAAACGGTTTAGGTCATTACCGAGATGCACATGTGCGCTCATTCACTCTCAGACATACCAGACGTGCAATCATAAATACCGCACACAATGAAAATTATACAAATAAGCACACGCATGCCCACACGCACGCTAGCAGAGGCCGGTGGCCAAGGTTCGACTTCAAAGTATCTCGCATCTCATATAGGATTCAAATAATTACCAGTCATTTAGCATGACATGATAAAGTCAAATACATTATACATACAGTCTTAAAAATAACGTTTCTAGTAAGAATAAAAAGGATTGACAGTTTGACGAGCCATATGATCAAGCAGAGGGGTTTAGTCGTGTGACTGAAAACTGAAAATTTATTTCAGTTACAGAGAAGGTTTCAGAGAAGGTTTCAGAGAAGGTTACAGAGAAGGTTTATTTTATTATTATCCAGTTACAGAGAAGGTTTATTTTATTATTATCCAGTTACAGAGAAGGTTTATTTTATTATTAAATTATTTAAAAATATATGTTATTAATATTATTATATAAAAAAATATATTCATATTTTAGGAAAAATATGAATATAATATTTTTAATATAATAATATTAATAACATATTTTTAAATAATTTAATAATAAAATAAACCTTCTCTGTAAATGGATCAGCCTCATCTCTCTTTTGTCCCAGCATTACATTAAGCTTGTGCATTTTTAAAATATCCAAAATATTTAATAACATGTTGAGTGATTATCATATTTTAATATGATAAAATATATATATTTTTTAAATATATATTTTTTTATCCCTTTTCCCCCAAGAGGTTACACTTAAAAAGGGCTGCACGATTATGACAAAAATCATAATTGTCGATTATTCCCTTGAAATTGTAATTGCGATTATTAATTACAATTATCACAATTTACACTGAATGATGTTTATACCATTGTTTGAAGCAACTGAAGCAACTGCATGCCATATTGTTACATGAACATAAACAAAAACTTTTATTGCTTTTCTATAGTATTAAGCCTCAAATGCCAATTATACATCGGATTGGTTTATTCTTTAAAAAAAAAAAAAAAAAAAAAAAGCAAAACTATGAATGGTATTATAATGTTATACTAAAACTAAAATTAAAACAATGGAAAAACACTTAAGATAACCTGTAGAAAGAAAAAAACACATCTTAAGCATGCAGAGTAACGTAAGTGGACACTGAATGATTAATTGCCACTTTGAACGATTACATAATCGTGGCATCTGTAATTGTAATTGCGATTAGAAAATCGATTAATTGTGCAGCCCTACACTCAAAGTTCATTAAGAATATCCATATGCCACAAGTGTTATATCTTGTGAATGTTGTTTTTCCCTTTCATGTTTGGTATCATTTCAAAGGTCTCTGTGCGATTGGTAAACTGGTCTCAATTTCACAGTAGTCACATATATTATGAGAAATATTGAAAACTTAAGTGAATTCCGTACTTCTGTTGTGGGCGGTCTCCTTTCAAAATCTGATAAACATTGCTCCACAGGTGTGACCATTTGAGGCACAAGAACAGCTCCTACTGAGGTTTCTCATCCCCCATACACAGATGTAATCTGTTTTGGGGCAGAGAATAAAGGTTTATGGGCCTTTTGTTCTGGTAGTATTTAAGGGAAAGTTGCAAATCAGTCATTGCGATTCTGTAGCCAGAATAAGCCCGTAGTGTGGTGTGTGCTTTTACACTCCGTACTATGTATTTTCTAAAGGTCAGGTATACATCTTACTCTTAGATTCATCTTTGAGAATTTTATGTTATGTATTTGTTTGAACTGGAACTGAATTTAATTCTGAATTGGCTTCTAATTGTTTCATTATGTAATTGGCATGATACAACTTTACCTGACTAATAATAAATTGTTATATTTGATTTATTCTGATCTCTCCTGAAATCATTATGACCAGTAGACTGTGAGGAGGCTTTTGTTACCGCAAATCTACGGCCAGGATAGGTCAAACTGAAGGCTCATGAATGAACGGAGCAGTGGGCACGTCATCGGAGACCTCAGATTTCTGTCTATCACTGGTGCTAGCAAGTTGTACGGGGAAAAGACTAAGTAAACTACACTTTTTGTCATAAGCAAGCAGTTGGCGGCAGACAATTAGGTATTAGTCTACCTACACCCTCTGACTATCATCAGACTGGCGAGTTTGTGATCGTGAGATCTACGCAAAACCCGGGGCGTGAGACTCTGTGCGACATTAGGTCCCCAGTGAACGGATAATTGAAAATATGGGATTTCCAGATTAATCAAATATCTAAATTAATATACAATCAATGTCTGTGATCAGTTTTTAATTATAAATATTGTCTAAATTTAATGATCACTTGAAATTGGAATCAGATTAAGCACGGAGCTATAGACTAAAATTGGAACTAAATCCAGATAGCGCAAATAAAAGACCGAACATGCATTAAACCTTCGACCAGGCCGCTGATTCCGTTGTTTGGGCCAGCGGGTGCAGTCTTACACTATTGTAGGGTTTACAAAAGAATATGGGTATATGTATACCATATAAGAAAGCATTTGCTTGCATGAAGAGCAAGGGATTGGCGGATTCCTGAATGCATTTGGGATTTTGATATGTGTTTTCTTCATTTTTCTTCATTATACTGGTTATGCGTTGACTAACATTCCTGCACCTCAGTGTGTTTATTCTTGCACAACATCTTAAATCTTGGTGTTCCATAATCAGCATTCAGCTGAACCTGCAGAAAATCACTCAACATTTCATGTTATTAAATATTTTGGATATTTTAAAAATGCACAAGCTTAATGTAATGCTGGGACAATAGAAAGATGAGGCTGATCCAACTGCAGAGAAGGTTTATTCACTGAATAAAATAAAGCAAATACTTTTATTTTATTCAGGAAAACATGGAACAGAAGCAGATCAAGAAACATGGAACATGAGCATCTACAGCAAACAATGACTGACAAACGAACAAAGGAAACACAGGGGTATATATACACAAGTTAACCAAGGCTGACAAGGGACAGGTGTGGGCGATTAATAGCAATGGAGATTAACAAGGTGGTAACAAACAAAGGGAACGATCCCTGCGTTCCATTCGGAAGGGCTCATCCCTATGCCCTAATCCCTTCAAAGGGTTTACCCTCCGGAGTGAGAACTTCGAAGGGTTGAAGGGTGTAGTGGACCAAATTGCCCTTCTGCGTCATTATACGGAGGCGGCGTCATCATGCAAAGAATCAGTGCAAAGGATCACGGGAGCCCGAAGTGTCCATCAGTTGTACCCTTCAAAATCCTTCATTCCGAAGGGCCCTTTGAAGTGGCTAATTCTGAGCACTTTGGTTTGGAACGACACTTTAATATGGCGGCCATGATTGTTTTCACTCCGAAGTGCCCTTCGGAGGGCGATATATCCCGTTTGGAACGCACCGTATGACAGAGAAATAGGGAAATAGGAATAGGACACAGGAAGCAAACCCAGAAACAATGGGGAACAAAATACGCTTCAAAATTAAAGTCCATTCCACAGATTCACACCTAAAATCAAAAATAATGGCCATATATATAATACTTACATTTACACATTTACATTTAGTCATTTTGCAGACGCTTTTATCCAAAGCGACTTACAATTGGGGAATACATAAAGCGATTCATCCTAAAGAGGCAGACAGGAAGTGCTCATAATACCAAGTTTCAGGCATTGTTCCAAATAATTACAAGCTAGAAAGGGAAGGAATATATAAAGAGAAAGCCTTTTTTATTAATTTTAGGATGAAGTTAAGTAGTGTCGAAAGAGATGAGTTTTCAGCTGTCACTTGAAAATTGTCAGGGAATCAGCATTCCGGATTGGGGTGGGAAGATCTTTCCACCATCCAGGAACAGTGAATGAAAAAGATCTGGAAAGTGATTTTGTGCCTCTCTGTGATGGTACCACGAGGCTTCGCTCACTAGCGGATCTCAGACTTCTGAAGGGAATGTACAGTAGATTCGTAATAGTGAGTGGAAGTAGGCGGGTACAGAGCCTGTGGTTGTTCGATATGCAAGCATCAATGGCTTGAACTTGATGCGAGCCTCAACTGGTAGCCAGTGCAGTAGATAAAATGAGTAGTAACATGGGCTCTTTTGGGTTTGTTGAAGACCAGTCATGCCTCTGCATTGTGAATCACTTGTAGAGGTTTGATTGCACATGATGGAAGTCCAGCCAGAAGGGCATTGCAGTAGTCCAGCCTAGAAATGACAAGGGCCTGGACAAGAAGTTGTACAGCATGCGCTGTTAGAAAGGGCCTGATCTTTCTGATGCTGTGTAATGCAAACCTGCAAGATCGAGCTGTCTTTGCAATGTGGTCTTTGAAGGTCAGCTGATCATCAAAGATTACACCAAGATTTCTGACCGAACTTGATGGGGTAATTGTAGAAGAACCTAGCTGGATTGTGAAATCATGCTGCAGAGTTGGAGTGGCAGGGAAAACAAGAAGCTCGGTCTTTGCCAGGTTGAGCTGGAGGTGATGTTCTTTCATCCATGCCGAGATGTTCTCCAGGCAGCCTGAGATCCGTGCAGCTATTGTTGGATCATCTGGTTGAAATGAGATGTAGAGTTGGGTCATCAGCATAGCAATGGTAGGAGAAGCCATGTGCTTGTATGATGGGACCCAGTGATGTAGTGTAAATGGAGAAGAGAAGGGGTCCAAGGACCGATCCCTGAGGAACCCCAGTGACCAGTCGATGTGCTCTGGATGCCTCCCCTCCCCAGGCCACCCTGAACGACCTACCAATGCGAGAGGATTCAAACTAGCGAAGAGGAATCCCTGTGATGCCCAGTGATGAGAGGGTGGACAGGAGGATCTGATGATTGGCAGTGTCAAAAGCAGCAGATAGATCTAGCAGAATAAGGACTGATGATTTGAAATCAGCTTTTGCAATCCATAAGACTTCAGTGACTGACAGCAGCGCATTCTCAGTTGAATGGCCACTCCTGAAACCTGACTGGTTGGCATCCAGATTGTTGTTCTGTGAAAGAAACAATGATACCTGGTTAAAAACTCGTTCGAGGGTTTTGGCTAAGAATGGAAGGAGAGAAACAGGTCTGTAGCTATCTAAAAGTGAAGTGTTTAATGTAGGTTTTTTGAGCAGTGGAGTTACCCGAGCCTGCTTGAATGCGGTGGGGAAGGTGCCTGTGAGGAGAGATGTGTTGATGATGTGTGTGAGTGCTGGTAAAAGTGTGGGAGAGATTTCTTGGAGAAGGTGTGAGGGGATTGGGTCTAGAGGACATGTTGTAGGATGGCTGGAGAGGAGAATGGATACTTCTGCCTCAGTGAGGAACAGAAGGAGAAGATGGAGTTTCCAAGGTGGAGGGAAGGTTGGAGGTCCTGTGTGTGTGGGGCTGAGAATTGACTGCTGATTGTTCTAGTTTTGTCTGTGAAGAATGTGGCGAACTCGTCAGCTGTTATAGAGGTGGTGGGAGGTGGTGGAGGGGGGCAGAGGAGAGAATTGAATGTTTTGAAGAGATTACGTGTGTCTGGAGCGCTGTTGATCTTGTTGTGGAAGTATGAAGATTTGGCAGTGTGGACTTCAGCAGAAAAGGATAACAGCAAAGACTGATACATACTCAGGTCTGACGGGTCTTTAGATTTGCGCCATTTTCTCTTATATTATTTATATAGCATTTTAATCTATTTTTATGTATAATTTTAATGTCCGCAATTTTAATATAAAATTATAACTTCTATTCTTCTTTTTTATATTTTTGGACATGGAAAATATATAAATTATTAAAATTATATTATAATAATTATGAAATTATATTACTATTGAATATTATTTAAAGTTTAAAAAATATAAATATTTATATTCAATAATTATATATTACAGAATGTATAATACATACATTTTTTACAATTATTATACAGTATATATATATATATATTTATTAATGATTAATCGATCTGACAGCCTTATACACACACACACATATATATATATATATATATATATATACACACACACACACACACACACACACACATATACACATTTAATTCATGTTTTCAATAATTTCAGATTCATACTATATCTACGAATAATTATAATACATAAATTATATTAAGTACAAAATTATACATATATAATTAAAATTTATACATAATTTATATTTTAATGCCCCAGAATTTGGTGAAAAAGCAACAATAATTCATTCAAGTTTTAAATAATATCAGGCCCTGTTCCTGCAAGCTGTCAGATGTATACGTGAGAGATGGACAGACAGTGAGAGAGAGACTGATATGCCTGAGATCTGCTCATCTTCAACACCTCTCCTCCACAGGTGGCTATCTGATACTCGTTTCTTTTTGCTTGCTGATTTTGGCTTGTAGCTGTTTTTCTAACTTACCCTTTACAGACCTTTCAGAAAAAGCGAGAAACATCCCTGAAATGTCCAGAAGCTTCCCATGCACGGCGTGGCTGCTGTTTCCCAGTCTTACAACAACAGCTCAGCGAGTGCATGCAAACAAGACCTCTACACTCGGCTCCATCATTTCATACCATAAGTATTTTCTTTTTGATGGGGAATGTGTTTCGCCCTCCCCTGACGCTCAGTCCCACTGGAAACCGTGCACACGCACACACACACACGCACACAAACTCTTATACAAAGCATTTGGCAGTGTTGTTTGAACTATGTTACAAAAAAAAAAACCTGTTGCAACTGCAAACAGCACGTCTTTCATTTTGTCACTCGGCACCACACATCTGCATAAAAACAATTTGCAGATAAAGGCCGAACTGACAGTGTGACATCATTCAACAATCCTTCAATCTGTCTATCTGCTGGATTATAACTCAAAGTCTTACAAAAGGCTCCTTTGACACGTAATCAGTCATAACTGTGATTCTATGCCATATGACAATTTCATAATGCATGTAAATAATCAGCAGGATCATGTATGCCTTTCACAAATACTTTAAACCCCTATGTATCTAATACACCTGAGTTCCCGGGGAGCCACACCTATAAGCACTTTGCACGAGTTTAAATCCATCTGTAAATAAGTCTACAAGGGCACAACTGTTTAAAAAAAAAACTGCATGCGTGCAATATCATGTGACGTTGATGTTTTTTTTAGACAGGTTGTATTTAAGGTTGTGTTTTGAACTACCTGATCTCATGACCAAAACATACCTCTGGGAACTTTTTCGCAAGACGCAAAATATGTACCAATATGTACATATCACTGCAGTTTCCAACAGAAATGAACACTAGATGCGATAAAACAGTGAGCACTTGTAATCATTTTCATACACAGTTATGATTACACCTCCATATGTTTCGCTTTCTCTACGTAACAACCTTGCTCGGTAGCTCAGCCGGCACGGAATTGGACTTAGGATGTGGAATTCTTGGATGAGAATCCTGTGAAAAACATGACTCATGATGAAAAAGCTGAAAGGGAAGGAAAGGACGTGACGTGTGGCCAAGTATGGTGACCCATACTCAGAATTTGTGCTCTGCATTTAACCCATCCAAGTGCACACACACAGCAGTGAGAAGTGCACACACAAACACACTGTGAACACACACCCGGAGCAGTGGGCAGCCAATCCTGCGGCACCCGGGGAGCAGTTGGGGGTTCGGTGCTTTGCTCAAGGGTCTCACCTCAGTCATGGTATTGAGGGTGGAGAGAGCGCTGGACATTCACTCCCCCCACCTACAATCCCTGGCGGACCTGAGACTCAAACCCGCAACCTTCGGGTTACAAGTCCGACTCTCTATCCAATAGGCCACGACTGCCCCCAAATAGAATAGACAGAATAGAGATCAAAAAACAAGCTAAAACGGCATTATTTCGGTTGCGTTTTTATGTCACATTTGCTTTTGTTCATGCTTTCAGGTGGGTAGGTGCAGTGAAGATAGTACGTTATTTTAAAACGTCACTGAGCATTAGAGTTATAGCACCACTCAACAGTCATTTCAAGTCAGAACTGTGGTGACACCTATAAAACCAACGTCACATAAAACATACCCTATGTTATTTTCATCTGTTCCAAGGAAAAAAATGGAACTCTTTTAGCGCCACTTTTTCACGCGTCTTGTGAAAACGTTCCCAGAGGTACGTTTTCATCATGAGACTAGGTTGGGTTTGAAATATAGGTTCAATACAGTTTTACTATGGAAGCTCATTTCTGCCATGAAATGAAATATTAAAAAGGTCATTTCAACTTTTTCTCTCACAGTTATGACTTCTTTTTCTCGCAAATGTGTTTATATCTCGCAATTCTGACTTTATATCTCTTAATTCTGATTTTTTAAAAGAATTCTTTGTTTATATCTTACAATTCTGAGTATATCTTGCAACTCTGATTTAATATATCGCAATTCAGACTTTTTTCTCAGAATTGTGAGTTTATATAAAAATTCTTGCAATTCTTCTTCAAATATTTCTTGCAATTCTGACTTTACATATATACTTTTTATATACAGTACTTTTTATATACAGTACTTCATTTGGACTTTTGAAGTAAAGTCATAATTGTGAGAAAAAAGTCAATGTGAGATATAATCTCATATTTCTGAAAAAAGTCTGAATTGTGAGATATAAATTCAGAACTGTGAGATATAAACTTATATTCTGATTTTTTCCTACAATTCTGACTTTATTTCTCAGAAATATCCCAACTGTGGGATAAAAAAAAAATTGCAGTTACCTTTTTTATTTTTTATTCCATAGTGGAGAGGGGCTTCCATGTTTGATTCTATTATAGACAGTTATAGACAGTAATTATAGAATCAATCAAATGCAATGAAATGGAATAATCCATCTTGTTTGAGGGACAAGTATTGTTTTGATGCCAGTATACTTTACCTTGGTTACAAAAAGGCTCTCATTGAGGAGATATACAAATTAGCTAACAAAAACCCACACATCCTCACCAACATCCATTTAACCTAAATATAGCCTAATTTGTCTTGTAAATGCTTTTTCAAAGCGCTTCCAAGAGGTGTAGGGCTAAGTGAACAAAGCCAAAAATAAAAAACAGATTGTCAGGAGTATCTGCCAGGCTAACTTTGGCCATTGTCTACATGCAATTGTCTTCCTTGAAGAAAAGGAAAGTAAAATAGGAAGGGATGGATGGCTTGTCACGTATTTGTTACTTCAAAACATGAGCTGTTAATATGGCAGCCATTTAGAAAAGAAATTTGTCAGTTTTAGCAGAAGAGCCATGTATACTGCAGAGAAGTACATTTCTATGGACTTCACCAAGAAGTTCAGCCAACATGAAATAAAAGTACACAATAAAAGAAATTTATTGGACTTGAAGAATCCCCGAGTGGTCACGAAAAAAAAAATTACTTCAGCATCCAAATGCTAGCAGAAGAAGCTGTTGTCTATTTCAAAGCCGAAAGGACAAAGGATGATGAATAGACAAACCAGATGGGCAGTCTGAGAATGACTCCAACAGACACAAAAGGTGAAAGAGGATGCAATAAAGAGAGAAAATTCCAATGGTGAAAACCTCTGTTATGAGATTGACCACTTTTCAGCAACAAAGCCTTATTCCAAATGCTATAACAAGATTTGGACATTTAAAACTGAGAATTCTGTGACATTTCAGGTTAAGAAAAAAGAAATGTTTGGTACACTGCAGTGCAAACAAACTTATGCAAAGTATGTCATGTAAGAACACCATCATTTTAATTAAAGGGGTAATCCACCACTGGCAAGATGGAATTTTAATAAAAGCAGCACAAACAATAAAGAAAAAAAAAATGGTGCTACACAACTACAGAAAACAGAAACTAGCTAAAAAGGTTAGAAAACTTCAACATCAACACCCATAATGCATTGGGCTTGATCAGACTATCCGTGAGCAGGGATGCAAAAATTCAGAAGTACGATCTGTACTTTTCACAAAAGCCCTGGAGCTGTCAAAAGTCCACTGGATGACACATTTTATACCCTTTGGCAGACATTTGCTGACAAATAAATGGGATCTTGGGGCAAGTCACATGGAAAAACAATACACAGTGTGCACTTACTTATACTACCAACATTGTAACAATACAAATCTGGTTAAAAATTGGCTAACTCACCCTTAAGATTAACTCATTTTTCTCTTACATGCTTTGTTTGCTTACAGTTAAATCTATTCTAATGAGGCCTGGTGCTTGCCCTTCAAAACATTATTATGTACATAATAACATAATTATACATTTACAGATATTTACAGTTCTCACACGGTTTATTTCATTTTTTTAGTGCAAGTCAAGAAAAGTTGAGACTAAAAGATGCATAATTTCCATCAATTCCTGTTCCTAAGTTACTAATTTGTAATTTATTTGAAGTTCCTATATAAAGTTTCTATAAAAAAACAGCACCCCTACAAGCTCACCCAAAAATAAAAAATGAATTGAAAGAACGTAAAAATGCTACATTCTATCAATTATTATTTCTAAAAAAATAATTATTAAATTACTTAAAATTATAAATTTATAAAATATTTAACTTTATCTAAAGTAAATCATATATATTTTAAGAGACAACGTGTGTAATTTTACAGTAACATATTGCTAAAATTGTTTTTTCAAGTCAACATTTTTAATTTATTTTCATTTTCATAATTTTTTGTTCGTAAAATTGTTTCCAGATGATGTTTCGCTGCATGACCCATCACATTTTATGGTATTTTTTTAAAACAAATTTTGTTGTTAGCAATGTGTTCAATCCGACCTTATATCTTGTTATTTCTGCCATAATTCACAATCATCATTTGCAAATGTTCATATTTTAACTCACCGCATGAAAACTTCACACAAAATTTTAGATTTTGTTGTCTGAACTGCTTTTATGCTGATTTTTAGAGCTTGACATCCTCTGGTTACTATACTATGCTAGAAAGCAGCATCAACATTCTGCTAAATATCTTCTTTTTTTTTGTTTCACATCATATATAGGGTCCCATAGGTTTAGAACAACATGGGGGTGAGCAAACGAGGACAGTGGGTAAATGAGGACAAATGAGCTTTCATTTATGAGTGAACTATGGCTTTAAATGTCTTTTTGAATGGAATGAACCTATACAACCTTTAAGATACCAGTCTAGATCTTCAACCACTAGGTTGGCCGATTTTCTTTAGGTTTCACTGTACAGAAAAGGGTTTTATGGTATCTGTAGTGTAATCACTTTATCAGGTGTACCTGCCTTTATGAGCACTTCAGTTTACTGATAAGATAACCACACACACTAAGCTGTTTCCATGTAAACATTCCCAAACAGTAGAAGACAAAGTTTTTAACTGGATAATGTTATGTTGTTATAAAATGCACACCGATTCATGCAGGCCATATAACAGGGCCCTCCTCGTTTTCCTTAAAGGGGTCAAATGATGTTGCTAAAAAGAACATTATTTTGTGTATTTGGTGTAATGCAATGTGTTTATGTGGTTTAAAGTTCAAAAAACACATTATTTTCCACATACTGTACATTATTGTTGCTCCTCTAAGCCCCGCCTTTCTGAAACGCGTCGATTTTTACAAAGCTCATCGTTCTGAGAAGCGAGGCGTGCTCTGATTGGCCAGCTATCTACTGCATTGTGATTGGCCGAATACCTCAAGCGTGAGACGGAAATGTTACACCGCTCACCGGATTGTGATGGCGTTTCACGGCGCGACCACACAAAAACAAAAAAACCCATTACAAACGAGGCATTTGTTGTATCCAGTGGGGATACTGGAATTGCCCCACTTTGTAGAAACAGCCTTTGTGCACAGCTGGCATTGTAGCTTCCACGTTCAGGAAACAGTCCTCCGTAAAATGTGCTGCACATAGGCTACTCGAATATTTGCGTTGTACTGGAACAGTGTTTTAAATACAACTTAACCACTGATTTCTAGTTGTGTCCTCTTTTGGAAGCCCAAACAAAGTAGTTTCGCTTTCACAGCGTCTCCAGGACATGGCACCGGCGGCAGCAACAACACTACAGTGAGAATAATAGTTCTGCCTTCTTTTATTGCGTATACGCAAAGACTATAGAATACCCAAGACGTGTCACTCGTGTAGTTTTGAATGGGGAAAAATGGAGTCAGCGCTCTGAGACGCGCGCTCAGGACTGCGCATGCGCACTCGCAGATCTAGCCTTTTTATAACGCTATTTGAGCAAAATAAACAACATTTTTGACACAGTTGTTGTCCGATTTCATTGGTGATTTCAAATATGAAATTTAATCGTAAGCTTAGTGAACAGTTTTGGAGAATTTGATGTTTCCCCATACAAAGTGATAGGAGCTGCTCTTGGATGCCCGAGAGGCGTTTCAAAGATGGCCGCCGAGTGACATGACTTGTCTTAAAGAGACTTTGGTATACGTTTGGGCGGTGTTATGAAAATCTCCCCACATCGTGACGTAGACATGTGGGGGCGTGTTTGAACCAGGCGTTTTAGGGGGGCGTGGCAGAGTCTTAACTTTTATAAAGAATATCTCTGGTTCTGAGACTTTAGTCTTTGTAACTTCAGGGATCTTATGCACAAACAGCTTGTAACACTCCAAAGAGAAAGGAAAACTTGAAATCGTATCATATGACCCCTTTAAACATGTTCTCCTCAATGTCCCGGTTTAGCTTTGTGTAAGACAGTGAACACTCATGGTGTTAGGTGTTCTAATTGACTTTAAGGGGCCCTAGACGGCTGCCTACCTTTGCCTAGCGTTGAGTCCGCCCATGCAGATCACCATTCGTGACCGGGACAGGAGCCAGATTGCTCCATGTTCTCTTTTGCTTTGAGGGAGTGGTATGAACGAAAGCAAACACAAACTAATCCGAACTCACTTTTCTCCTGTCTGTTGAGCTGACTGTTTCTCTTGTGCTATCATTACCATTACACAGAATAATTACATCAGCTGCAGCCACTTCCAGGCATCGATCTGTAACTCGAATCAATCCTCTGGAGACGCAAGGGGATGAAATGGTGATCTATGGTGGTGTGTGAGGGGAAAAAAAACCCTGACTTTCAGGCACCATAGGAGTTCCAGTCTGTAGAATGGTGGGACAGTTCCTGGTATAGCATCTCTTCCTGCAAGAACAGCTTTCTAAGTGCTCTAATGAGATAGTGGGCAAGAAAAAAAAAGTCCATGGGATGCTGCATGTGAGAAACGGGAATATGAAGATGTGCGGCGTATGTGTAACGAGTTTCTAATTAAAGACACGGCGATGTAAGCCCTCGAGGGACGACTCCTTCCGTATGAGAGCCTCAATAAATTGGCGAGAATCGACGGCGAATGTTTCGAGACGTTCAAGACGAGCGACGCGCTTCCTCGAGGAGCTTTCACTGGAGTTTTCTCAAGTCTCGGAAACATCAGAAGGGAGTCTGACCACTCAAACTTCCCACGCTTGAGCATATTAAAGGACGATACGCTTTAAAGATAGCGCTCTCTCTCTCGTTTTGCGAGCCTCGAGTGAGGTTATATAGGCACCGGACGTTCGAGACTCAATAATAAACATCCTGCGCTCAGTCGCCTCAGGCTGTGTCGATTGAGGGAAAGAAACGCGGCAACACGAGAGTCCTCAGGTAGGTTTACTTATGGCATTTATGACATATGGTGATTCTTTTTTTAAAACGTTTTTATCATATCACTCCTAACTTTCTAAACAAAGTGGCTTGTAAATTAGCAGATAATCAATGCGCGTCTATGGGATGTGATGCTTAGTAACGTTACCTTAGTTTTGTAGTTTAACCAGTTAATTGATCTACACTACAAGTCAAAGTTTGGACATACACAACTGAATTTATGTTTCCGATCCGAGATTAAAAGTTTGTGTCTCTTTCATAGTTTAATGGTGTGATAATTTATATCGAATGTCTAGTTTATTTATCAATACAACTCCTAAGATGACATAAACATAAAAACAGTTTAAGTTGAAATCTATAACAGAGACACGTGCGAGCTTCTAGGGTTTCTTTCTCAGGAGAAACTGAGGAGTTTCTGACTTTTTCATTTGCTCTTCATATAGTGTTATTGCTATCGAGGAGAAATAGACTTGTTGACTATATAAAATGTGCCTACATATCAATTTCTAAAGCTAACGTTTTGATTAATTTATTTTTAAATGAATGAGCTGGAGTGCATTAGTGAGGGAAAATCAGCCAACATGTGCTCAGCATACATGTGAACACATTCAGTGGTGTTTAAAAACACCACAGCACTTAATGAAGAAAATGTGTGGAGAGATAGTTTGAATAGTTTTGATGACAGTAAAAAAAACAAAAAAAAACGAGTAGGTGTGTCCATGCTGACTGGTAGTGAAAGCGTTAATTGCACTTCTTTTTTATTATTTAAGAAATCGTAAAAGCCTCTAAAGTTTATTTTTAACATAAAGTGGACTTCATGTCTTATAAACCCTGTCACTTCTTCACCAGACTGCGTGATCCAGGACTTGGGCAGTGCGGGACTTGCGCGCACTCTGGTTGCGGGAGCGATGCGCACGCTGCGGGCTCCGGTTCTTGTAATGGGGCTCGTCATGTTAATCTGCACTACTGCACAAAGCGAAGCCAGCGTGAACAAGGTCGAGAAAACGTTCAGACGGATAACAGACATCATGAGACTGGTGGAAAACAGCGCTGACGACGCAAGCGCGCAAAAGAAAGAAGGCGCGCTTAAGGACACTCATCATCTCAAAACGGAAACCGGGGAAACCATTTTAAGTAAGCATGGCATTAGATGCACAGATGTAAATGTACCAGTGTTAATGGTAAAAAGTAAAAAGTTAAGCCAAATTGTCACTTTCTGGTTGTGAAACGTTAGTGGAACTACGGAGATTTCCTACTGAGAAATTGACTTCATACATCACCTTGGAACCAGATGATTAAAAGTCATTGCAAAAATGATTTATAAAACTGAAGTTAGTTCAGAGAAAAGCTCTAGCATCATTTGATGCAATGAAAAGTGTGCCTTCTCTTTCCCTGACCTATATTTAAGAGGGATGTGACTTACCCACTAGGGCGTGAGCCAAAGTCTTAACTCTCAAAGCATTAGGTGAAATAGTTTTGCATTGCACCTGTTGTGTGCCGAGTCAGACACGTGGTGTTGGTGGTCAGCGATTCCCAGCTAGGTCAGTAATCTATGGCCCAAATAAGATTTTAAGATATAAGGGAGAAGCAGAAGCACTCAAAAAAGTGCTATGTGTTCTATTTGAATACTAAGAATAAGTGATCATAATGTGCACAGAAAGCTTGTTTTGGGGTCTAAACTGCTTAGAGCATGTTCATTGCTGGGGAATGTTGAGCTGATCGATTTGTCTGAGCTTCAGAATGATTCCTCTTGAAGGATCAGTGGATGTCCAGGATTTGACCTTTGAATGTTTCTATCATTGCACAGAAATCTTTCCCAGAGACGTCAGAAAGAAAGAGAAGGTTATCAGAATCTTAACAGGTGAGAGACTTTTGAGTTTTCTGTGACCTCGAAACAAAAATAACGTTTGAGTGTTTTAACCTGGCTGTTTTCCTTCCACCAGGTCCCCTTTATTTCAGTCCAAAATGCAGGAAGCACGTCTACAGGCTTTATCACAACACCAGAGACTGCACCATTCCTGCATGTGAGTACAGTCAAGCATTCCCATCACTTCAGACCCCACAAACAGGTCACATCTCTGCCCACATGCGCCACGACCCTCTACAAACTGTCTTTATATTCATGACAGTCTCATGTCGGCTAGGTGCCCCTGATTTACCCTGCACATGGAGTTTTAACACAGAAACAGTATAGGCTACAAATTCAGGACTCATCCAGCTGATTATCCAACTCATCCAGCTTTACTCCTGTCCTCAGACTACAAAAGATGCGCGCGACTTCTGACGCGACTGGCGGGGAGTCCAAGATGTCAAGAGGGTTAACTTTACCAGGTAAGACACTTTTTAATACTTTTTTCTCACTGAATGTAGGTAATTCAACAAGAAATTGGTGAAGAGAGGGAGAATGAGATATGCAGGATTACCACGGTCATGGAAAAGTCATTAAAATTAATAGAACTGTAAAAATTCATGGAAAAGACTAAATTTCTAAATCATAAAAACATAATATATTTTTTATATATACAGTTGTGGTCAAAAGTTTACATACACCTTGCAGAACCTGAAAAATGTTAATTATTATATATATATATATATATATATATATATATATATATTTTTTTTTTTTTGACAGTAATAATGATGACAAATGACATTAACTTAGAATATATATTAGATTGATATATATTGATTTATATAAAATATATTAATATATGGGATTGATTTAAAAAGCACTGATTTATATAAATAAAAAATATATTAATATTTATTTATTTATATGACATTTTAAATATTATATATATATACACAAATAAAAATAACACACACACACACGCATTAATTTGTCAGAAATTGTGGGAACTCTGGATATAACAGATTCAAAGCAAAGAAAGATATTATATATGTATGTAAATTACAAAAGCAAAACAAAACAATGATTTATCCTGCAGATTCAGAGAGGACACATGCACTTAAAGGTTTTATGACAGAGAACACATTCCAGGATTAGATAATTTATCCAAGCTATTACAGATAATCCTGCATGTCTTAGCAATTAGGATGTGATTTAGGCAAACCTGAGGCAATTCTTTACATTTCAGCGCTTTTTTTTTTCCCTAAGACCACTTCGGAGGGAGTACATGTAACAAACCCTGTTTCCCAATTTTTCACAGAAGGAAAAAATGTCAGATGCATCCAAGTGCACACATGTATATGAACACAGCCAAGTCTGAAACAGCACTAAACTTCACTTTCTTTATCAAGCAGGTTGAAGCCAAACCAGAGTGACCCAGAAAAAAAAAACAGCAGTCAAAGTGCCTTTGGACAAAAGAAGAGAATTTAAACCAACATTCCACATAATCAGCACATCGCATCCAGAACACTGCTCTGCCTCTCCGGAGAGTAGATGTGGAAAAGAATTGATAGAGCAGTAAACGGACACAGTATAATGGGATGCACTTGCTCAAGGACAGTCTGCTGGACTCAGCATGGAGCCAACGTTAAAACACAGGATGACAGAGAAAGAAAACAGAAAACGCATCTGACGTATTGGGGTCTGAACCTGTCTGCCAAAAAAACAAAACCATTTTTCCATCGTTTCATCACGAAAAAAAAGGGATTGCCATGGCTTTGCGTTTTGTTCTCATCAGATATCGAGACTTGTCACAGTCAGTGCTGATGTTTCGTGCGACATGCCTCGATGGGGTTACAATTCAGAGCCGTGATGACAAATTGTGTTAGTTCACTGCGACGAGAGAGATTTGCTTTTCTCTGTGCTAGAACTGAAAACCAGTTAACTGCATGAATGTTTCCTTTTGCTTCTGTTTGCCAGCAAACAGGTAGACTTTTGCAGTAAATCCGTAAAAAGCTTTTCATTTTTGTGTGAGACTATGACTGTATGATTGTGGAATATATTCAGTATATTTTGATATGTAAATGTTGTACAAATGAGACTTTAAAAAAAATCCCTATAACAAACATATAAGTGTCTGACGTACGATGGGATGTGTATATTTAAAAGAAAATATATTTAAATAAATTATGATTGTTTAAACACTGTGGTCTTTAATGTTATAAAAATAGATCGAAAAATTAAAGGTTAATCTTCTGCAGCATAAAACATAGTCTCTATCTAGTTTAACAGCTTATCTTGGCATCAGAAAATATATTTTTATGGGAGTTCAAGATCTCTTATTACCCATGGTGGATGCTTCAGAGATACTGAATTTTTTTTTGTCTGAAACCACACCAAAGAGAACGGTCAGCTTCTGCTAATAAATATCTTAGCGATGAGGAAAATTCTCCAGAGGTTCCCGAAACAAACAAGAGAGGAAAGGACTGGAGGAGAAAAAAAAGTGGAATCAAAACAACTGGCACAACCACAGTCATGTTCAAATAAATGATGGGAAAAGCCATAAAGATTTACTCAAACTTTGCTACAAAATTAGAGGAGGAAACAGAATTTCAGGCGAAAGTAATTTCAGCATTTTCAGCCGGTTTATTTTGGTTAATTTACTCTCTTCAGAGGGTATTGTCAACAAAAGCAGTTTACAGCTGTTTACATTTCAATACAACGTATTTTACAATTAAAGACAAAGTGCTCTATACGCTGCTATTGTTTGGTTTGTGTGTTTTGCTTATGAAGACATTTATTTCAGTTGGATATTTACGTTCGAGCATCCCATGATGAGGCGTCGCAGGTTTCGGAGATGGTTGCGGTGTGTGTGTTACGAGTGCTGCTCCAGGAAGGCTTTGCAGCACCTCACACACTGTTCATACACCGTCTCAAAGTCTTTATCACTCCCCTGCAAGTGAAAACAAACAGGAGCCATTAAAATATATTTGTAAACAGAAATTATGCAGCCAAGCATTGCAGCAACAGAATGACCAAAAGACAGTAGAGATGAAATGTTTTGATAACTGATTAAATAAAGAGCAGATTTAGCCCTAATTTACAACTTAGTCAACTAATTTACGCTTACTCTTGCGCATTAGGATTACTAAACCAAAACAATACTTTTTTTTTTTTGCTAATTTGTGCTAAAGCAATACCAATGAACTACTGCTGTCAGATTATAGTAACAGTAAACAGTAGAGATGCAAGCAGATTCAAATTCTATACTATTCTTTCTAAATAAAACAGCAACACTAAAAGACTAAATGTTTTAACTAAAATTTAGAATCATAATGTACAGTGCAAGAAATATGATCTAGCATTTACTTTTAAACAGTTTTCACTCCGAAATTGCTAGTAAATTTCACATATAATTAAAGCGAAACGGCACAAAACACATTGAATTAAATGTAACATTGTGACGTAGAAAGACTTTTCTTGTAACATTCTCCAATTATCTTTGTTTTATTTACAGCCTCTAAAAATATTTTTACATTGTAGCGTATGAAAAATTGATATCATTTTGAGATTTGCTAAAGAATACATTTAAGAGTTCTATTAAATTATTAGTCTTTTTACAGATTAACTTTAAGTGAGCGCTAGATGACATAATAGGTAAATCTAAATCTAAAAGCAAATATAGAGGAATAAACATTTCTATAGACTTCAATATGGAATAATTAATACAGATCACACTAAAAATACAATACAGGCTTCAGTGCTATTTTAATATTATTTATATATACTATTATAGCATTTATTCATATTCTGAATGGGACTTTATTTTTATATTTTCAATTTTCATTTTAGTTTAATTTTTATGTGATTTTATCATTTTCATTTGTTTTTTTTTCTATTTAGCCTTATTTTATTTCAGTTTTAGTTTTAGAATTTTTTGTGCTTCAACAAACTTATTTCAGTTATTTGCTAAGACAACATTTCTCATTTTCATGAATGTTTTTAAATTTACATTTGTCCTCTAATATTTATTTATTTATATATATATTTATTTCAGCTTTATTTCAGTTAAGTCAAAATGATGTTTAATAGTTTCATTTTTGTTAACAATAACTGTTAACCATCAGGTTCTTCTGTTAGCTCAGTTTGAGAAACTGCTGTGCTAAATTGCCATGGATCTCATCTTTGGACACACAATGTACCACCTCCATCAAAAGAAACTGCACTCAAAAGGACCACACTTCCTCTCACACTTGAATCTTGAGGGACTAAACAGGAAATCTCAGCTATCTGAAGAGTGATCATTGCCACAAGAGCATTTGTCTGACGAACTGTCCGGTTTCCTATTCTCCCATGGCAGAAAGGCCTACCTACTTCAGCCAGCTGCTTTTCTGCCATGAAGAAACACTAGAGAGGAAACATCCAACTTCATACCTTCCTGATCTCAATGTGGCTGTGACCTACATGTGCTGGAAGCCTTCAGCCTAGGGAAACATCTTCAAAATGTGTCTTTAATCAGTCCTTAAGACATCCTCTCACCGAAAAGCAAGTTTCTGATCTTCACAGATGTGTCTTGGAGAGCTGGTGGTGTGAGCGGGATGACCTGACAGTGTCTGGAGGAGGAATGCTAATGATCTCAGATGGGGTGGCCCGTCAGGTTCTTTCCAGTTTCTATTTCTCAACACACTCACCCGGTCCCTCCCTCTCATAATCGACACTGCTCCCTTCCAAACATCAGTTTAGTGGTTTTACAAGTTGGCTAAATCAACCGTTCTGTCATAATTGAGTGTTTGTGACACTTAGCACCTCGGTTTAAAACACTAAATAATACTCTTACATTGGCTTCACATTAACAGAAACACATTCACAAAAAGACCACAACGCACACGCAGACTTATCCAGAGTTTTTGACCTAATTGTTAAAGGGTGCATCCAAAAATGACAATTTTGGCATCATTTACTGCCCTTCATGTTCCAAACCCACATGACTGTCCTCCATGAAACATAAAAGGATGCGTGGACACTCTTTTCCATACAATAACAACAGAAGGAGGGCTAAAGCTAGGGCTGGGCGATTTGGCAAAAAGTAATATCTCATTTTTTTAGAACATATGACAGATTTAAATTTTTTAGCATTTAACTAGTCAACTTAAAAATGTAACTACAACATTCTATTTATCAACCATCTGGTTAAAGAAAGTTCTGTTCCAAGTGCTGCACACGTGAAGTTGTCAACATGGTGTAAACATAAAACAAACAAAAATGCAGAAATAAGGCATGAAATATGAAGGCAAATATTATACAAGCTCGTTTTCAACATATCCTATATATGTTCGGAAATAATGTAAAATAAGAAAAATGTTAGAAAAATATTTCTTAGCCAAAAGACATTCCATTTTAGAGGCAGACTCAAAAAGTCAATGCAAGTCAAAGTTCAATGGAAAATGCCTAAAAGTTTAACACCAGCAGACTAATAACTATAAAATTAAAATGAAGAAAATAACAGCACCTTTCAGCCTGTCACTATCATGCAATTATTAAATATTAAACATACAATAGTAGTTCTTTACAGGTTTTTGCATTCCACTGCTTTGCTTTTTTCATTCAAAACCACTATTTCTTGGTTTAAAAAAACCCCATTACATTCAAATTAGTCAATAAAATCTGAAAAATTGCCCAGCTCTAGCTACATCTCTTTAAAAGCATCAAAAAGGATGCAAAAGCATCATAAAAGTGGTCCATACAACGTGTGCACTACATTTCAAATCTTCTGAAGCTATATGATAACTTTGTGAGGAACGGACCAAATTTTAAGGGATAGTTTACCCAAAAATGAAAATTCTGTCATTAATTACTCATCCTCATGTCATTCCAAACTTGTAAGACCTTTGTTCATCTTAATTTGTGTTCCGAATATGAATGAAGGTCTTACAGGTTTGGAACGACATGAGGTGAGTAATTAATGACAGAATTTTAAGAAAAAAAATAACGACTTTATTCTACAATTCGTCTCCTCCACGTCACCGTAGCGCCATTTTGGAGAGTATCCACTGAACGCAAACAGCATAAGCTGTTCTGTGTCAGCTGCATCACGTGGATACGCTGTTTATGTCATTTACACTTTGAATTGAACAAAAACAACGTATCAGTGTGGTGCGACTGACAGAATAGCGTACACTGTTTGCGTTCAGTGGATACTCTCCAAAATGGCGCTACGGTGACACGGAGACGAATTGTTGAATAAAGTCGTTATTTTTTCTCTTTGCATACAAGAAGTATTCTCGTAGCTTTGTAAATTTACGGTTGAACCCCTGATGTCACATGGATTATTTTACCGATCTCCATGCTACGTTTCTGGACGTTGATCGTGTTAATTACATTGCTGTCTATGGGATGGTCAGAGAGCAGTCAGAATGCATCAAAAATATCTTAATTTGTGTTCCGAAGACAAACGAAGCTTTTACGGGTTTGGAACGACATGAGGGTAAGTGATTAATGACAAAATTTTCATTTTGGGGTGGAGTAACCCTTTAAGTTCATGACGGTGCTGTAAACTGAATCATTATATACTCAAATGTACAAAGCTATGGTATTTTTTCTAGTTTTATTGTAAATGAAAACAAATGTACTGTCAGTATAGATGCTGTATTTATTGCATCTACAGTAATTTCTCACTGAAACTCTGAAACCCGCTTGCAATTACATCTTTGCGGTGCCGTTCATGTGCGTTCAACTTGTAAATATGACCTTTCTGAAATGACTTGAACACACCATGATCTTATTCTCCAGGTCAATTTCTTGTGTTGAAGCATTAGATTATCAGTGCATATTGACTTAAATTTCCATCTGTTCCTCAAGCAAATCTATTTTGTGACTTCAGGTTACTCAAATTATTGCACAAGAGTTATATTGACAACTTTTATGATTTTTTGGGGTCCTCTGTGAAGTCTGAAAGCCCAATTCACTGTAACTGCATTTACAGGAGCGAACGGTTCTCCTCTTTTTGTTCTCTAAGGAAGAAAGTCATACAGGCTTTGAATGATACAAGGACAGAATTTTCCTTTTTTTCCTTAAATGCCAAGACATTCATATCCAGTGCGTGTTGACAGCTGAAGAAACTCTGCAAACGGAGTACGCCTTAAACACACACAGATATCCACTGAGGAATCCTCATTCTCAAACATCAGTCAGGGGCCACGACCACACAATGCATCAGATTCTCAGTTCTTCTGCGTAGACCTCAACAGAGGACATGATTTACTGGCTGAGTATATGATTAAGTCTTTATCTAAGCACGCCACAACCAATTAAGCAGCTTGCAGCATTCCAAAATAGTTCTCTCTACACAATCACAACCCTAAACCAACCACAAGACTGTAACCCTAAAGGTGAAATGTGTATTATTTCTGCACTACTAGCATGAAAATGCAAAAATAACAACCACTGGTGAAATAAACACAAACAAATAGTTGGTCCCGCCCACAAACTCACACCATTGGTCAAGTCAATGCAGTCTGTCAATGTCAGAGTAGTCAGGATGCTCCACAGTGTTTTTGAAAAAAAACAACCTTACCTACAGTTGTCAAATTAAGCTTGAATAGAAGTATTTCAACATCCAAATAAGTCATATCCAAAAGGTGAATGTGAATCATACAAGAATAAATGTTAAAAGGGAGTGATTGTTGTGGGAAACATCAAAATAATCTACCAAAGCGGTTCCCACACTAGTTAACAGCTGGAGTCAGACTGAGCTGGAGTAGTGAGTGTGACAAAAAACCCGAAGACACCATATACATTTTATTTTGGGCCGTTTGCCACTTTGATTGAGTATTTGGCAATAAACGACCAGAGATTGGGGCTGATCCTGCTGTGTGCATGTGTGTACACTCACATAGTATGGGTCTTGGATAATAAGCTGTTTTTCAGGATCGTAGGAGCCGAGCAGCTCAACCTTGGCTTTGCTGTTTTTCACACTGCTTGCCTTCTTGTTCAGATCTCTGTAAGAAAACCAGACACACACACACACTTTAGATCTTGTGCAGCCAGTGGACTGATTCATATCAATGGTGTGATTCCTTATGTTCTTTCAGACTAATTCAGGAATATGTTTTAAGCAGCAATGAAACTTGACAGGATCTGACTGTTCTTTCTGCAGCAGTCTCCCAGGAGCAAGACATTGCAACACACACCAAACAGCTGAAAAAAATAAATGATTTATAACAACAGACATAACAGCGCCTAGGTAGTGACAGCTGGTGTGGCTGATGCTGAACAACAAGAATATTAAAAACAAACAATATCTACTAAGGATGTGCAAAACTACATATCTTTAAACCAGTCAGTGGTTTGTCTGAACCAGGGGTTTTCAAACTGGAGAGAAAAATAATAATAATACATATAAATGGTAACACTTTATTTTCAGGATCAATTCTAACAATTAACCAGCTTGCATATTACTAGCACTGGCTGTTTACTAGTACTTAGAAAGCACATATTATGCACGACCATATTTTAGATCCCTTAATCCTACCTCATACCTAAACTTAACAACTACCTTACTATTAACAAGCAGCAAATTAGGAGTTTATTGAGGCAAAGGTCATATTTAAAATAAAGTGTGACCAGATAAATGCACCAAATTTGACATTATTACTGTTTCATTCTTGATGGATTAATTACAAATGTTTTATTCTATTGACAGCTATAGTTTCATAGTTCTCTTTGGGTTTATCCATCTAAAAGTGCTCTAATAATTGATAGAAAAATACAGTGTCAACCTAATAGTAAAAATGTTCACATAACATTTACAATTCTTTTTTTTTTAATTATTATTTTTTACATTATAAATTGGTTAACTTAAAAGTTTGGAGTAAGTACGATTTTTGTTATTAAAAGATTATTATTATTATTAAGAGAAATTATTACTTTTATTCAAAGGTGCATTAAATTGAGCAAAATTGACATTTAAGACAATTATGTTTAAAGAATTTTAATGCTGTTCTTTTGAACTTTCTATTTTACAAAGAATCCTTAAAAAAAAAAAAAAAAAAAAAAAAGCAGCACAATTGTTTTCAACGTTGCTCATAGTAAAAATATTTTTGAGCACCAAATCAGCATTTTAGAAGAATGATTACTGTGGGATCATGTGACCCTGGAGTAATGGCTTATGAAAACAATTTTGCCATCACAGGAATAAACACAGAATGCAGGAACCTCAAGGAAAGTTTAACACACCTGCAACGCTTGTGCCAGGGGTTCGGCATCTTAACCAACAGGGGGTCTCATTAACTCTCCAGTTTAGGGATCATCCCTTCCAGGTTTGAACCTATGACCTTTAGGATTACCAGCTCAGACCTTTAACCATTAACACCCATACGCCTACACACATAACGTCACAATACAGAAGCAAAAAGACAACAGTTGATGACCTCACATGTATATTTTCAACCCTGATTAACCTAAGACAGACAATCATCGCTAAGCATGACTGTGAGATGATATTACATCAGTCTGTCATGCTGAGCATCAGAGGAAAGAAAGCTGAGACCTAGAATCACAGAGCAAAGACAAAGAATCTAAAGAACTCAGTAATCTTAATAAGCACCGGCTCTAGCAGGAACATGTGATCCCGACAATATCCCCCCTACACCCCATCCAGCAGAAAAAAAGACCCTCAGTTTCTTATCCATATCAGACTCAGAAAGTTTGATGCATTCTGCAGTGTTGACAGATCCATGTAATGCATAATTCATTCAATCAGTTTCGCTCGACATCAATCATCATTCTCATGTCAGAAAGACAGGCTAAGGGGTAAGGTGGGAGTCAATTCCTACGCTCAGCAAATGTCAAGGGCCTCATTGCTGCTCATCGCTTTTGTACTAGTAAACAAGCAAACCCACTTTTCTTAAATTCTCACCAAATGTTCCCTCAAAATATCTCCTTTGAGGAAGATGAAACAAGAAAATGGCAGAAACACATCATGATTGTAGGCAGCAAGTAATATACAGTAATATAGATATATATATATATATAGATAGATATATATATATAGATATATATATATATATATAGATATAGATATATAGATAATATGTAATAATAAATGGATCTTGGAATATATTTAAAAAAACATTCATTTTGAAAATGTTAAATTAATTAATACATACATACCCACTGTGAAACAGTATTATTGTGAAATATTACTATAATTAAAAATAACTTTTAAAACGTAATTTGTTCCTGTGATGCTGATTTGCTTCTCAAGAAACATTTCTTATTATCAATTTTGAAAACATTTGTGCTGCTTTAATATTTTGGTGGAAACCATGATACACTTTTTCAGGATTTTTTGATGAATAAAAAGTTCACAAGAACAACATTTCTTTGAAACATAGAAATCTTTTGTATCAATGTAAAAATGTGTTTACTGTCAGTTTTAATTAATTTAATGTGTCCTTGCTGAACAAAAGTATTTTTTTCTGTGAAAGGTAGTATTTATCTATCAATTGTCTATCTGTCATTCAGAACTTTGGGATCAGTAAACTTTTTAATGTTTGAAAGAAGTTCTTATGCTTATCAAGGCTGTATTTGTATGTGGGGAAGTCGTGGCCTAATGGTTAGAGAGCCGGGTGTGTGTTCACGGTGTGTGTGTGTGTTCACTGCTGTGTGTGTGCACTTTGGATGGGATAAATGCAGAGCACAAATTCCGAGTATGGGTCACCATACTTGGCCGTATGTCACGTCACTTTCGTATTTATTTGAATAAAAAATACTGAAAAAAACAGTAACATTGTGAAATATTATTGCCGTTTAAAATAACAGTTTTCTATTTTAATATACTATAAAATAAAATTTATTTCTGTGATGCAAAGCCGAATTTTCATCAGCCATTACTCCAGTCTTCAGTGTCGCATGATCCTTCAGAAATCATTTATTATCAATATTAAAAACAGTTGTGCTGATTAACTATTTTTGGACCTGTGATGTTTTTTTTCAGGATCCTTTGATGAATTAAAAAGTTCACAAGAACTGAATTATTTTAAAATAGAATATACAATTTTTTTTATTTTTTAATATATCATAATATACTGTATAATATAAATTTTAAGGTATCCAAAGCGACTTACAATTGGGGAATACACAAAGCGATTCATCCTAAAGAGGCAGACAGACACAGGAAGTGCTCATAATACCAAGTTTCAGGCATTGTTCCAAATAATTATAAGCTAGAAAGGGAAGGAATAAATAAAGAGAAAGTTTTTTTTTTTTTTTTTTAGGATGAAGTCAAATAGTGTCGAAAGAGATGAGTTTTCAGCTGTCGCTTGAAAGTCATCAGGGAATCAGCATTCCGGATTGGGGTGTATAATAACCAGATTTATGGTTTTCCCACCTCTAAAACACCAGTTGAACCCCTGCACATACCTCAAGTTGCTTTCGTCCATGCAGAGGATGTGATCAAAAGTCATGAAGTCGTCTTTGGTGACCTAACAAACAGAAAGACCGTATGAGTAACGTATGCAACACTTCATTCACACTGTCCTGCAGTGACCCGTTCAGCACGGGCCAGTGATTTCGGCCCACATCCATCCCTCTTTCTCCATTTTCCTCTCTAATTCTTCCTGTCTTTCACCGAAAGAGGCACATCTGCTGCCAAAAGAGCACGGCGCTGGCTTGGACAAGCTCCAGGGAACATGAGCAAAGGGCCAAAGAGCGAGTAGACGTGCCGTCTTTGTCTGTTCGAACATTCGCTCCCCTCGCTCAAGACACGGAGTTAAGAAACGGATCAAAGCACATCTGTGGCTGCATGTAAGTGTGTGCATATATTGAGCAAGAGCACATGATTCATTTGGGACGTTACTGCACAGAGACAGTCATAATAGGAATATATGTTTTCAATTTACAAAAACAACAAAGTGCAAAAACTGGAAATCATGAATGACACATACGTGAGGTGGGGAATACAAGGAATGCCTGCCTTGGCTCCACGTGTTTTTTTTGTATAATTGGGGGCTGTGATTTGTGTGAGGTCAACGGGACAAAGATGTCTTTAGTGTGAGCTCAGCTCTATACAGCCTCGTATGAACCTGACCTCTAAAGGCCGAACTAAAGCCTGCCCACATGACTGGAACATCTGACTGACGGGTGGAACATGTGGGTGGAAAGCATGTGAGTTAGGAGTTTCTCTTAGTCTGACAGTAATAGGCCAAACCATGTATATTTGAGGCAAGGTGATGCAGCGGCCAACTTAACATTTGACAAGTTTCAACGAAGCTATTGCATGTACCATACAGGTTGTGATTTGCTTAAAAAAAAACAAGGAACACTGAACAAAAAAAGTGCTGAAAATCGTCAAATAAGTGGTGTGGTAAAACAGGTTCATTTACTTCGTGAAACAGTCTTTTTAGACAAGCTGTACGAGTGCTATTGCTTGCTTTTTTTTACCATTCAGACTGTTTTTGAAACAATATAATATAATATACTGTTGAGCAGCTGAAGTCTCGTATCAAGCAAAATTGGGCAATAATTTTGCATGCAAATTTTTAAGAATTAAAAACACTGGAAATCTTTTCTTTGCACTTTTGTAATTATCAATTATCAAATGACAGATTCTTGATTTTACAGCATTTACAAAAAAAGTCACGATTATTTTTTATTTTATTTGGGGTTGTATAATATAATAATAAAACAATCCAGCCCATCTAGAAGCTATTGAGCTTTAATTGTTAATTTACGTTATTGTTATTATTATTTTGGATGGACTGTCTGTAATGCTCCATAAATTCACTCTGGTGATGTCTAAACTTCTCATTTCTGTATTTTAAAGAATTTTCTTTATTTTGGTTTGATTTAAATAGTTACAAACAGGATCACCAAATCTGCCTTAAAAGCTATCAAAATCACATAAAATTTCACATAAACTGGCTTTCATGTTATCTAAATTCACTCTGGTAATCTATAATGTTACTTATTTTATATCCTAGAAAGCATATTGCTCAGACACAGACTCAGCAGGGGCACCAAATCTGACAACACAGCATAACAGGTTACCAAACTCTACACTATTTCCCACACAATGGCTTTACTGTTATACAAATTAACTCTGGTGATTACTAAACTTCTTTATTTTATATCCTAGAAAGCATATTGCTCTGATGTGAACAGCTGTAGATTTACGGCAGTACAGTAGTTTGTGGTTTCAACAAACGTAATTACCATAAATGCAACAATGCACACATAATGCCTATGCATTTATATCATTATCACTAATGTCCAATGTGTAGTGTTTTAGTACTGCATGTGTCAGAGTAATTGTCAAACTGTAATGATTTCACTAACCTCTAATGCAGCCTTGTCAGATTTGGTGACCCTGCTCTGTGTGCAGCTGTTCACATCAGATGTTTTTCAGAATGAAACCAAGGAGATTAGACATCAGAGTGAATATGGATAACACTGAAGCCATTGTGTCAGACAAAGACTGGAGGTTATGGATTTCCGTAACCTCTAATGCGGCCTTGTCGGATTTAGTGACCCTGCTGTATGTATGTAGCTGTTCACATCAGAGGAAAGTGCATTCTAGGAAATAAAATAAAAGCTCAGCCATCACCAGAGTGAATCTGGGTAACATTAAAGATGTTTATGTTTATTTATTGCAGTCATGATAATGTATCGAAAAAATTAAAAAAGGTCATTGCGACTTTTTTCCTTATAATTCTGTGAAAAGAATTCTGGATTCTTAGAATTCTGACTTTCAGAATTCTGACTTTTTATCTTGCAATTAAGAGTTTACATCTCACATTCTGAGTTTACATTTCACAATTCAGTTTTTTGGTTTCCTCCACAAAATAAAGATAACTGTGACTTTTTATCTCACAATTCTGACTTTTTTCTAATAATTGCGAGTTTATATCTTCCAATTCTGACTTTTCTTCTCAGAATTCTTCCTCCTTCTCAAAAAAAGTGTGTTCTCATATGCATATTTAATGAACAGACCAACAGCACGGCTGCAATTGTGAAGCTGCTTTTAAACAACAGTTCGTTCAATAAATAATAAGTTAAAGTAATTTATGTTTTAGAGACACTATTTTCAGTTTGTTTTTTTCACAAACTGAAAGTATTTGGAACATACTTGACCAAATCAGTGTTTTGAATGAATGATTAAATAACTCTCTCATGAACAGAATTACTTGTCACAAGTAATTCAAACAAAAGTTTTAGGTCAGTAAGACTTGTAATGTTTTTTAAAGGGGTCATATGATGCGATTTCAAGTTTTCCTTTCTCTTTGGAGTGTTACAAGCTGATTGTGCATAGATAAGATCCCTGAAGTTGCAAAGACAAAGTCTCAAAAGGAAAGAGATATTCTTTATAAAATTTAAGACTCTGCCACGCCCCCCTAAAATGGCTCATTCAAACACGCCCCCACATCTCTACGTCACAATGTGGAAATATTTGCATAATGCAGCCCAAATGTTCACGCAAAGAAAGAAGGCGTGGTTTCAGTAACCGCAGTATTGTTGATGCAGCTGTGTCAGGGAGACGCTGTGTGTTTCTATGCGAAAGCAAAAGCACTTTATTTGGCCTTCCGAATATAGATGCATTTAGGAATCATTAAGATTACTTACAACAGAACAGCACAACCCAGATGTTATCACAATGCATTTTATGGACGACCGTTTCGTGAACCTAGGAGAGGAGGTAATTCTGACTTTGCTATGACAATCTGGCGCTTCTGAATCAGCAACTGTATGTTTTGATATTAGTTTAAGTATTTGCTATTGACTGTTCAAATGCGGAGTTACGCGTTGTGTGTGTGTGTGTGCGCGCGTGCGTGTGTGAGAGAGGGCGAGTGAAAGAGAGAGGGCCTGCGTCCCAATGTGCACACTATCCATCCTAAATTCTATGTGATATTAGTAATTTTCAATACTATTTAGGGCAGATAGGGTGGACAGTATGCACATTGGGACGCAGGGAGAGTCACAGCAGAGTGTACAGCACTTCAGCTGTCTTAATCACGGCTTGTGTGCAAACGCATACGAGCTTCATCTCTGTGTCTGTCACGCGACTCTGTTCCCCTCTCGGGCTTGAACTGATGGTAAAACTAAAGACATTATTAACTGTCTTTACTTTTATTTTGAAATCTGAAGCTCGCGATTATGGAAAGGGGCGTTACATTTCCAACTCGTGCTTGTGGTGTTCGGCCAGTCACAATGCACTGTGCCAGTTGGCCAATCAGAATAGACTGCGCTTGTCGGAAGGAGGGACTTTGTAGAAAACAAAGCGTTTGAGAGAGGCGGGGCATAGAGGAACTACAATAATGTACAGTATTTGAAAAATAATGTGTTTTTTGAACATTAAAGTGCTACGTCAACATATTCTGTTATACCAACACACAAAATAATGATCTTTAAAAAGCATCATACACTTTGTTATGCCTTACTATCAGTTGCATTTATTTGATCAAAAAAATTTATTTTTGATCAAATAAATGCAGCCTTGATGAGCATAAGAGACTTCTTTAAAAAACATTACAACTCTTACTGATCTAAAACTTTTGAACGGTAGTGTAGCTAGTTTAGTTAGCTATCGAACAGGCTTTGACAAATAAATAGAACAAGGAAAAACCTGCTATGTTTGCTTGTGGGACTGTTACATTTTCTGTCCTGCACTAGTATGGCTTCCTTTAAAATGGTGTCTTCATGATTTATGTATGTACTATGAAGGATACGTTGATGACAAATTGTGGAGCAACTGTTTTTTATCAAAATACAGACGATACACTATTTGGAAGCCAACTAAAAACAACAAACTCTGTAGAGAATTTTCCTCAGGAAATGTACACGAAAGATGAAAAATAACAGAAAACACAGAGGGAGATGGAGAAGAGGGGTCAACAGCAGACAGGCAGTGGATGCCTGTCAAAATCAATTTATAGGCAAGAAGTTAAAAATACAGAAAAAGATAAAATGTCTATGGGGTGTGACAAAGATGAAATGCCTTTGGCTGTAAATTGTGATTAGATAATGCTCGCACAAGCTCTCCTGCCAAAACTGCCTTTATTTGTGTATGTTTGAACTTTCCATGAGTGACATTGACTGAAGCTGATGAAATGATGATAAATGTGCTGTCTATATCGTACTGTACAACAACATTGTGCTGAAAGCTTCTTGCACTCATTCTGTAACACACAAAATCCCACATCTGCAGTACCTGTCGTGCCCTGTGATCTGTCTCTATGCCATGTTTCCTGAGGCAGGCCAGACCACGGGCATCAGGAGTGCTGCCAGTATTCCAATCTGAGGTGGCACCAGAGTCTATAACCCACTGTAACACACACACACAGAGAACACGGTTCTAGCTTTGAGTGCTAATCAGGACCCCACCGTACCTGCCGCGCCACGTGCCTCATAGACACGTTGTGTCGCTTCATGCAGGCCTGGCCGCGGTGATCCGGGGGGTTTCCAATCTCATAGGTAGATGTGGCGGCACTGTCTATTCTCCACTGAAGACACACATTTATAAACAGCAATACACATGAATATGCATAAACACACACAAACAGATTTTTTTGAAGAACTTGGAACTATACGTTACTATATGGCAGTTTGCTACTGCCGCAAAAATGCAAGTTAAGCATGTACAATGGGACAGTGTTGGCCAAGCATTCATATTTGAATATTTCTGGCCTTAAACTTTAAGGCTGGAATGAATCTGACACCATTTCTTTGGCTCATGAGGCTAAGGATTTGACTTTTATTGTTCTTGTCAAACTTTTTGAACAGCAACATTTTTTTTTTTTATGATTTCATGTTTGTCTCTTGTGCAACCTTAGAAATATCAAATCTCCACAAGAGCAAGCGTAACATGATCATGATACTGATACTCTCAACAAAAGGGTAGATGAGGTGCGAGGCTAAAAGTATTTCAAAATATTTATGAAGTACTTTTGCTCTGGAGTGCAGATGTCACTTTGTTACATACCTGCTACAATGCTTAATATTAACAAACTTCATAACCAGCCAACTACTTTCATCCAGAAGATGATGCACTGTCACAATCAATTCACTGAAGCACATGCAACTAGTTGTGAGTCTTAGTAAGCTGGGAGCACATATTGATGTATACATCATTCGGTAAAAGTAGCATCACATGCAACGATGTACCTTGTCCACCACCCCATTGTCTGTGGCCATTTTCTGGAAAACAGCCTCAGCGATTGGGGATCTGCAGATATTCCCTGGGTATTGAGGAAAGGGAAGAAGAAATGTATTATTTAGTAGGCAAGGATTATATGAGACCTTATTATTCTAAGTGTGAGTAAATGCCTTATACACAAACATATACACAACATTTAATTTTTTTTATATAAAGAAAATCATGCATTATGTTAAGTTACATTTTAACTTGACAAACAGCATAGCAAAGCACACTTGAACTGTATATTTTAAGACTGATCTTATTATTATCTTATTTTTCCTTGTCTCCTTTACATGTATATTTCAAGATATTTTCAGGATTCTTCGCTGAATAGAAAATTGAAAAAGAACATAGTTTTTTTTTTGTAACACTGTAAACATATTTACTGTCATATTTCCTTTTCCTTACTGAATAGAAGTATGTGTGTGTGTGTGTGTGTGTGTGTGTGTGTATATATATATATATATATATATATATATATATATATATATATA
>JAFVLL020010749.1:40214-122649 GCA_021397915.2 Tor tambroides
GAGGAAGTGTCTAGGGAGAGGGAAGTCTGGGCATCTCTGCTTAGACTGCTGCCCCCGCGACCCGGTCACGGATAAGCGGAAGAAGATGATGATGATGATGATGAAATTGATATAAATTATAAATTTTATTTAAAAATAACGTTATAATAATGTACATATAATATTTCTGGTGAATGTTGCCAGCTCCTCTACAATCAAGCAAATCGGTTTGAATTGGCTTGTGGATGCTTTACTCATTGATGGAAAATATTGAGGCAACCTTTTTCTGCGACTCAAAATGAATATTTTCAAATAGGCATACAGATAATATTTAATTTTTATGGGTTTTACCACTAGGATTAAACTTTAATGAAAGTTGAGATGATTTCCACACCTCTAAGCACACACGTTTTTGCTCAGTTTGGAATGAAATCTCCGGTTCAGGATACAAGCACACTCTGTGTTTGTATATTGATCGTTTGATATTTTATTAATTGCCTTTCCTCTCCATCTCCTCCCTCTATGTTGTACCAACACCATGTACTAGATGTGATGCAAGGGTGATGAATAATGCAAGCAAACAAATGCTTGATGCAAAGCAGCAAATCCAGCAGTGCGATCTTTATTTGTACCTTTATTTATAATATCCTCCCAAAGGAGTATTTTCTTTGTATGCATTTATACTATAAAATGACAGCATATGATGCCATCAGCGTGTGATTGTTCTTAATGACATCATCACACGTTCAGCGTGGTCAGTACATAAAAGCAGCGAGTGGTCAGCAGTAACTTTATACGATTAGTGAGTCACTGGCTGACTAGATGCAAAAATGAGATGCGACAAATCAATACACCTCAGCTGAAAGACCTTTGCAAGAGCTCAAAGTCGTAAGCTAGTTTGCACTGTCCATAAATAAAATGTATTAATTATAGAATTAGTTCACTAATATTCATCCAGATTTTTTATAGTAAAATAGCACAAGCGAAATATCAGTCAAAAGTTTGGAATAATTAAGATGCTTTTGAAAGAAGTCTCTTATGATCATACATAAATGCTGCATTCATCTGAGCAAAAATATAGTAAAAATGGTAATATTATGAAATATTATTACAATTTAAAAGATCACTTTTCATTTTAAAATGCAATTTATTCTTGTGATGAATTTTCAGCATCATTACTCCAGTCTTCAGTGTCACATGATCCTTCAGAAATCATTCTAATATGCTGATTTGCTGCTCAAGAAACATTTCTTATCATTATCAGTGTTGTAAACAGTTGTGCTGCTTAGTATTTTTATGTTAGTATTCAGCTTTGTCATCACACAAATAAATGACATTTTAAAATATACTACAGTAGAAAACTGTTATTTTATTTATGTAATAAATATTATTATATTACTAATAATATTTCTATATTTTTACAGTTTTAATGAAAAATAAGCAGCCTTGGTGAGTTTAAGAGACTTCTTTCTAAAACTTTAAAAAGGTATCAATTATTCCACATTTTGTCCGGTAGAGTACATTTCTTTCTGATGTTTTGCTGCATAAAGGTGGGGGAAACTCTCTCAGCATGCCTGTGATATTTTTAGGGCCTTTCGGGGTCTCTGACTATTGGAAATCCCATTAGACTTGGCTGCCCTTGTTTGTCTCAAAGATTCTTCCGGAAGGGCTGTCTGTGTTTGACAACGTGTCTGAGCTACAAGGCAGATGGGAATCTCTTCAAAAAGACATGATGACGCAGGTAAGGGCCAAACAGCCAAATCAAATCAGTCGGAGAAAAATGAGATGTACAGAGAAAGAGAGAGAAAGGATGATAGAAGGAGGCTGCAATTTTCAATGTGTGTCATTCAGCAAGGAAAGAAGGCAATTATACTGAAATGTGTCCTTGCCTGGGTCAAACAAACCCATTACTTTATACAAACAAACTGAAAGGTTTTGTGTCAGATGACTATTTGAGTTGAGCACTGTAAAACTGAACAGTGAAATTAATTAAATGAAATGAGTTAATTTCACTCAAATAATAATGAAAGTTCATTGGACTTAATTGAAATAAGTTCTGTAAACTCAAAATGTTGCTGTAGTACGGTGAACTTAAAATTATTGCGTTTTCTAGTTCCCAGCATGCTTTGCATCAGACAACAAGGAAAATAAAAGTAGAAATTAAGTGTTATTTTGTGAGTTTTTGCACAAGATTAACATAGAGAGACATAAGTTAGTACTTAAATGCAGTGTTATGTTAGGATATACTTAGGTTTCTGTTATGTTGGTTTTGTAGTGTTACCGTTGTGGTCAAGAGTACAGCCTGTGGTTAGGTTGAGGATGGACTGCATGTTTTTTGACTATTTACATGCAAGTGTTGTCATGAGTCTTTTAGATAACTACATTAGCATGTGCTAGTGTGCTGTTGCAAACTAGTACTAAACTATAAAGATCTGAATGAATGTGCTGTTGATGGAAGCAAGTTGTATATAATTATCATTGTGATAAGTGGGGTGGGATTAAGGAAGCGAGGTTTGGCTTGGCTCCCATTGCTCTCAGCCTCGCCCCACTTGTCATAAAAATTTTAAGCTCTACTAACTTTAAAAAATTGAGTTTGTTGCCTCAAATGGTTTGAGGCAATAAGTTTCCTCAAATGTTTTGAGTATTCTTAACTTATCAGGGTTTACAGTGAGGTTTTGCTCTATTAATTTAATAGTGTTTATCATATCAACAAGAACTTTTTTCTGCTATAAAGCCTAAACTTTTTTCAAATTTCATATCGACATGTTTCTGATCTGACCACAATAGCTCACACTATCAGCCAAAAATGATTAAACACTAAGTAAAAACCAAATCTTAAATTGTTGTATCCACCCTATTTTTAACTATTAAGAATGGGTGTGGCCATTTGTAACTTGAATGTGTGATGTTTCCGGTGTCATTTAGTTCTAGTTATTTTACCTGAACAAAAACAGTCAAAAATTTATGGAAGCGATAAAACAAAAAATAAAAAGTTAACTGCGACTTTTTATTTCAAGATATTTTTTTCTCACAATTCTGAGAAAGAAAACTCAGAATTGTAAGACATAAACTTGCATTTCAGAGGGGAGAAAGACTTATTTATCGCAATTCCAAGTTTATATTTTGGAATTCCAACATTTTTCTCAGAATTCTCAGTTTACATTTCACAATTCTGACTTCTTTCTCTGAATTCGCAATTTTCCCCACAAAATAAAAAGTAAAAAATGTAATTGCGACTGTTTATCTCACAATTCTGATTTTTTTTCATAATTCTCAGAAAAAAAATTTTTTGAGAGAAAACTGACCATTCGCAAAGACCCACCATCCTTATTTACTGTTGCTATCTCCAACAAACAATGCAGCTCTCACACTACACATCATGTTCATGAAAAAATACAAAACTGACAACACACAGACAGACAAGACAGAGCAGTTTACTTCTTGTATGAAACAAGGTCTCAGGACTTTCAGCTTTCAAATTTTGTCATTTTTATAGAAATTCAAACAATAAACATCGTTTTGTGGTTCTTTAATAACAGATCACTGTATTGCCTCAGTTGGCACGTGGCACGTGAACCGATCTTTTCATATAAAGCACGAAATGAACATGAATGAACATCAGAATGTATTTTATTTGAGGAACTGAGGAACACACCATTTTTCAAGTTTAAGTCCACCGAAGTTAATCTACTCTCCTGTCCTGACATTAATATAGCTTATTTTTTGTCATGCTGTACAACCATAATTACTGTTTTTGCATTATTGTTTAGGGTTGGGGTATGGTGAAGACTTTAATAAAACACAATCTAATAGGTAAAAAAAATAATTTATTGTTAGTTTCCAGCCGTAGCTGTCGGACAAGATGGCATATTCGGCTTTATGACTGGTCAGATCGCCTGTCAATCAAGCTCTTTACAAACAGTCAATTGAGAGATAGAAACTCGGAATTGGGAGATATAAACTCACATTTCAGAGAAAAAAAGTCAAAATTTTAACTTTCTCACAGTTCCAAGTTTACATCTCTCAATTCTTTTTTTTCCCGCCACAACATAAAAAGTACAAAAAAGTTTTTTCTCGCAATTGCAAGTTTATATCTCACAATTCTGACCTACCTTCTCAGAATTGTAAGTTTATATCTGCCAATTCTGTTTATAGCTCACAATTCTGAGTTCAGGTATCTTTCTCAGAATTGCGAAAAAAAAAGTCTAAATTGTGAGACAAAGTCACGATTGCAAGAAAAAGCCAGACACTGACATTTGTTGTCATATTATTATAATTCATTTTCATAATCAAACCTACACTGGTTCATACACCAAATATTTTTACAATTTACTGCACTTCCTTATTCTTCTATTTTTTTAGCTATAGGGGCTAATGAATCAGAAGTCTTGCACATTCAAAGAAAATAGCTTCCGCATTGCAAAATAAGGAGGATAAACCTTCATATATCATGTGGTACTTAGAACCACTTTGAAGACAGACAGTACTTGGACGTCGAGTGGCGTACATTATGCTGACAATTATGAAAATCATCATCAAAGGCTGCTGTGTTAGTCACTCGTGGTCTCTTTCAACAGAATCTCTGTCATGTCACTAGTTTGATCTTTGATCTCATCAACTCAGATACTCAAACATAAGCATCTTCATAACAGCTAAACCATTGGTAACATGGATGATTACATCGTGGTCAGTGTTGGTTGCTCTGGGCCTAAAGGCTGCTGTTGTTTCCTTATAAGGTAGTGCGTGTTTATTTGATCATAGTGTGTATGCGTGCAGGAGGTAATGTGCGAGTGAAAGCATGCTGAGTGTGGTTTGGCAGGATCAGCTGTGATAGTGCTTTAATGACATGGGGGAAGCCCCAATTCAGCACATTACTTACTGATATCAAAACATGCACATGCAGCCATGCATGTTTGCTTTAAAATCATAGTGGGGAAGTTCCATGAACTTGTATTGTTTTTATATGGAGCCAATGATAACACATTCTGTCTTCCTTTGGCAAGAAATATAAATGTGAAACTTCAGTCTAAAACTAGAGCTGAGTTAACAGTCTATGCTGTATATTTAAGAAACACATGCAGCAGGGAGCTTTTATACAACTGTTCAACAAACAGACGTTAATATCAAGTACTTACATTTTAGTTAGAGAAGGTTACGTTCCGTTCACGCCAAGATTGAAATTAACGATAAGTATATTAGCATTCACACCAAAACATAATGATGTACTATTTGTAATAAGCGTATAATATTGTTTCTCTGTTTTGTTTTTGTTATAGCTCTGGTGTAGATTCTGCTATTTGCTAAAACTATTTTTAAAATTAGTATTGTGCTTAGTGTGAACTGAACTTTACTTCTGCTTTTGCAGCATAAATAGTTCACCAGAGTAGAACTTAACATTGTGTTTTCAAACAACACAGAGTAGCAGTGTTCATTAATGAATCAGCATTTATTAATGATTCTGTTGAGTGAGTGAATGAACAAATGAATCACTTATGAGGATGTAAACTTGTTTCTATCTAAATTAGTGGCCAAAATCGGAATAGCATACTACTCATCTTTATATAGCAGAAATAGTAAGAGTAGTAAACTAGTTTGCTATTCTGAATTCAGCCAATAATGAATCGGTTGTGTGCGTAATTCAATGACTCCTAAAGACAGTCATTTTAGTTTCTGAATTAATCAGTGTTGTTGAATGAATCAGCTGAGTCAATGAATCACTTATCAAAATATGTTCACTTCCCAAAAACAAATCTGGTGGCTTATATATTAACTTATATTAAAGCTGTTTTAAGCGATTTATGACCAAAAAGGATGGCAAAAAAGCTACATTTTACCAGTTTGTTCAGCAGATGAGGTACTTGCCATGATGCTAGCTTGGGTGTAGTGACTGCTATCTAGGGCATTGCTATGTGGTTGCTAAGGTGGATTTTAGCATGAAAAGCATCTATGACAATAGACACAATAGATGCCTTTTTAGTTCAATGTTCAATTTATTTATAAAGCACATTTAAAACAACTTTAGTTGACCAAAGTGCTGTACATAAAGCATAAATCTGATTACAGCATTTAAAAATGCATAGACTTAATCGCTGCATTAATATTGCATAGGCTGAAACACAACAGTAAAATCCATATCCATATTTAGTGGCTGTTTCTATGGGTCGCTATATGTAAACCGTTCGCCGTATTGGAACGGTCAAAGCCAGTCTGTGAACACTTGAAAGCAAGATGACTGTGCGTCTGCAAATATGCATGTAAGAATATTTATATCTGCAATAGACTTCAGCAGATGAATTTGCTAAACCAACACAAGAAGAAGAAGCTGTTAGCTAACATGACACTAAAAAGATACCACAGTTTAAAAACCTGTAATACTGAGTTTAATATTAAAAATTCATCATTCTCTTCTGTGAAAGTTTATCAAATTTTTCAGGGAATTTAGATTACTGGGTTTTTTTGGTTTTTTTTTTTTTTTTTACAACTAGAGGCTGCACAATGTTGTAGCATTTAAGATAACTCATTGATTTTTACTGAGAGCGATGACACATTGTCCGTTCCAAGACGGCGGATGAGTTGATGTGTCTGGAGTGGTTGAATGCGGAATCGACCTATACATATCTATGTCTATGACATTCTGCTCTCTAGATATGTCCATCAATGTAAGGCTACACTACTTGTCAAAAGTTTGGAATAATTACTATCTTTTTTTTTTTATTCTAAAAGAAGTCTCTTATACTCACAAAGGCTAAAAAATATAGTACAACTACAATAAAAACACTAATATGCTGAAATATTATTACAATTTAAAATAACTAATACAATTTTCACTGTATTTTTGATCAAATAAACACAGTGTTGGTGAGCATAGGATTATTCAATTCAATTCAATTATTCCAAACTTGTTGTAACTGTATAAGATTGGTTGATTATTCATTCATATTTTCATTTATTTGCTGTTTTAGTGTCCGACAGGTAAAAATCATAATTTTGGTTTCTTTAACATTAATGTTTATAAAACCAACAAACATGCATATAAAATGGTTTGAGTTACATGCTAACATTTGTTACCCAGGGTTATGGGCTTTTATAGCTGCTATAAATATAGAGGATGATTTCACCCCACCTTCTCTAGCCTCTGCTGGCAACAAATGCCAACACATGACAGTAGGAGTATGATTGAAGCATTCCTAAATTTTTGCTTTTATCTTTCGCGGTCAGGGTGAGAGGGTTGATGTGAAAGTTAAAGGTTACAGTATGAAGGTTTATGGGTTCGACTTACTAACACATGCATAGAAGTGTTCAAAGAAGAGCTTTCTTTCGACCCTGGTTTAGTTTTACGTCTACTCTTTGATTGTTAGTGCTGTCGCCATGGTGATTATGGAGGGTGGTCATTAATAACTAACAGGGAGAAATGGAACAGGTCTGGATAAATCGACAGATACGCAGAGAAACTAACTTGGGCTGCAGACAGGACATTATGAATGACTCCTCTCTCTCGCTCTACACCCCGCCTCCTTTTCAAAGTTGAGGATTTTCTGGGCAGATAATGATAATGTCAGAATGTCAGATATTATCTTTCTATTTCTGTGTCTCAAACTCTTCTATCTACTTTGCAGCTTTAATGAATGGAATTGTGAATTAGGCCGCAGGCTGATGAAGTCGGATTGGATGAAATAGCGTGGGAGAGGAAAGAAACAGTCTGATTGGATGAAGAAAGACTTGGAGAATGAATCAGATAGAGTGTGTGATGAATGGCTTGAGATGTGATCAGATGAACGGCCAACTCAGCTGGGTTTGGACTGAATTTGGGTCCTCTTCAGAATCTGCAGGCCTATATTGTTATAAAACTTCCATGGTTTTCTATTTGAAACCAGTAGGGGTTGTTGTGGGTAGTTGCCAGGGTGTTGCTATGTTGTTGCTGATATGATCTGAGCTTCTGAGTGGTTGTTAGCAAGGATGGAATCTGAAAGAATTTAATTATTTCATCCCGGATCCAATTCCTCTGAGCGATTCTGAATTCTTAATGGTTCCATTAACAATTCATTTAGTTTTGGAATAAAGAGACTATGTGGGAAAAAGAAATGTGTTTTTTTTTAAATTAATAATAAATACATATAAAAAGGTATGTTGACACCATATTTAGAGACACTGTGTGAACTACCACTCAGTAACTATTAGTTGTTCCATGGTTTATAAACTCTAGGTATGTGTTTGAGCCACTAAAAGAAACCAAATTAAGTCATTTGTTTGGGAGTCAGAATACATTGGTTGTTCTGTATGTATTTGATTCAAAGAACCTGTTGATAAGAGTCATTTGTTAAGGAGTCAAACAAACTACACTGGTTATCCTGTATGTTTATGGTTCAAAGACATTACTCATAAGAGTCATTCCTTCTAGAGTCAGACTACACTGGTTTTTCAGTATGTTTTTGATTCACTAAAAATAACCACCTCAAAAGAGTCATTTGTAGCAAAAGGTATGTTTACACCATTTTTCAGAAGTGTTGTATGAACAACCATTAAGTAATTTTTAGTTATTCAGTTGATTATAAACTGTAGCTACACTATATTGCCAAAAGTATTAGGACACCCCCTTCTAACAAACAGGTTTGACTACTTTAGTAATTTCCATGAGTTCAGATCTTAATGTTTAAGCATATAATGATATTCTAGGGAATTGTGTGCCATCGCTGTTGCAACAGTTTTGGAAGTGTCTAAAATGACTGTACCCATACGTACAAGTCATTGGTGTTTGGTGATGAGTTTTTGGCTCAAGGTCATCATTTTAAGTCACACCAGAGGTGTTCAGCTGGGATTAGGACTTGGCTTTCTGCAGACCAGTCAAGTTCTTCCATACTGACTGAATCAATCATTTCTTTTTGAACCTTGCCTTATACACAGACACATTGTCATGTTAGAATAGAAAAGGGTCCTGTCCAAACTGTTGCTATAAAATTAGAAGCACACAATTCCCTAGAATATCATTATATGCTTAAACATTAAGATTTGTACTCATGGAAATTACTAAAGTAGTCAAACCTGTTCATTAGAAGGGGGCGACCCAATACTTTTGGCAATATAGTATATATGTTTGATTAACCAAAAGGAACCAACTTAAAGGGTTATTTCACCCCAAAATGAAAATTACCCAATGATTTACTCACCCACAAGCCATCCAAGGTGTATACGACTTAAAATCTGGCTTATATGAAGAAATGTCCTGGGTCTTGCAAGCTTTAAAATGGCAGTAAATGAGGGGGTCAGGATTTTGAAACCCCAAAAAGTGCATCCATACATCATAAAAAATGCTCCACTTTGTGTAAAAAAACCCATATTTAATATTTTATAAACCATAATCCATAGCTTCTGCTAACTGTTGTATGTACATTCATGAGTGAGTGGTGTTCCAGCGGATGAAGTAGGACGTAGGCATAGTGTAAGCTCCAGTGAGAATATGCTAGTCTTCCAAGACACAAGTTTTGTTTACAGTAAAGGAAAACCAGTCTCCTCTTGGCTTATATTGAAATCCTCTGACATTTTCCTTTACAAATCCTCGTTTTGTATTTCTAATTCGTGACCGGTGTTTTGTTTTTCCCTATCCTCTGCGCTTCCATGTTTTCACTTCTCACCAGAGCCTATGCTACACCTGCGTCATCTGCTGGAACGCATGTACGACAGTTAGCAGGATTACTTTTCTTAAACAATGTTTAAGTGAACATTTGTTTCACTTCAGAAGACCTTTTATTAACCCCCATAGTTATGTGGAGCACTTTTTATGATGGATGGATGCACTTTTTTGGGCTTTAAAGTCTCGACCTCCATTCACTGCCATTGTAAATCTTGGAAGAGCCAGGAAATTTTTTAATACATCTCCGATTGTATTCATCTGAAAGAAGAAAGTCATATACACCTGGCTTGAGGGTGAGTAAATCATGGGTAATTTTTCTGGAGTCAGACTACACTGGTTGTTCTGTATGTTTTTGATTCAAAGAACCTGTTCATAAGAGTCATTTGTTCAGGAGTCAAACAACACTGGTTGTCCTGTATGTTTTTGATTCACTAAAAAGAACCGACTCATAAGAGTCATTTAGTTTAAACAAACTAGTCATGCTGTCAGCAGCAAACCTTTAGTTCTGGTGTTTTATTATTTTATTATTAAATTATGCCTTATCCAGCGTTAGTACACTAACAGTTTATTAATGTTTCCAGTCATGGTGGAAAATAGAAAAGTTCACTAATTATTTCAGGTTTGTGAGCCCATGTGCTTCAAAATGATCATAGGTCATGGCAGGAAAAAATGTGGCTTTGCCACATTCAGCTTATTAATCAAAGACGACAAACTGTCGAAAGTGAGATGAACCCTTTACACCAGTGGCAGTCGAACGTCAGCGTGAGTCACGCTCTCAACCATTAAGTCTACAGGCACTCACACCTACTGATGGAGAGCATACGTGGATGGCGCAGGTTTTGGTGGTGGTTAGGCTTTAGTACTGATCTGAGACCAGTTTTCTATCATGGCTAAAGTGGTCATTATGAGACTTTTGTGATGGAAAGCTGGTCTGGGATCAGAGTTTGTCTACACAGAGTGGGCGTTAAGGGAAGAGAAGTTTAAATGAACTTGCCTTGTTCTCACCCGGTGCCTACATGAGGTGAGATCCTGACTCATGCTGTCACTTTACTATCTCACATGTCCTTTCTCTCACAAGGCAGGGTGCAATGAAGAAAACTTCTCAGCCACCTTTTTGCAATATTGAATCATATTTAGTGGCTATCTCAAAACCCCTGTCAAATTCAAGCAGAGGCACTTGTGCTTATGATAGAGCAACATTTAATCTAACAACTGCTCACCTCTAGTCACTACTCAGTGTTCACTTAGTTTTTTTGTCATAGTTTTTGTCTTTTGGCAAACAGTCCATAAAAGTTATTAGACGTCTTATCATATTTATCAATTTTAGCCTTGGAATAAAATAGCATAAACTTTAATCAACAAACATTTAATTTTTCTGTATAAACTGAGTAAAGCAATTACATAATGTGCAGTGATGTAGAAAAAATTCAAATCAAAATTTAAAGCAAAATATTTAAACCTTTAATGCTAACATTTAACGTTTATGTTAATATGCAAAGATTTTTAAACAAGAACTTATTAGAGACTGTAACTTATTTCATGTTTACCCATCCATGCAAATGCAACTTGTGATATTACATTTTTGTTCTGAATATTTCGCTGATTCTTTATGCAGAATCACTCATAAAGTCATAAAGCTGCTACTCACTGGTATAATAATGCAACACGATTTATTCAAAAACGAGGTGTATGAAACAAGCTGTTGTTTTTATGAACGAGTCATTGAATCATTTAATTGATTCGTTAAAAATGCTGATTCATTTACAAATGACATGATTCATTCACTCCACTGATTTGTTCCATAACAAATGAATTACTAAAGAATGAAACACCTTTACTCTGTTTTGCGTGGTGTTTCAAATGTTCTGCTGTGACTTTGTACAGAACTATTTTTGTTGGTGGAGAAATTTGAATAATAATGAATAAACAGTGGCGGAACATCATTTAAATAATAATTCTGATTGGTCAGTTTACTAACTCAATTAGACTTTGTTGTGAGCCTTCCTTTGGCGTTCCTGCATTGTTTAAAATTCACATGAAAAACATCTCTATATTTTGCGAATTTGAATATCTACATTAATATGTACGCTAAATAAAACCATACATTTTATCCCATTTAAAATTCATTTTTGAGGAGGCCCAGCCTCTCTTCACCCCTCTGACAAAGCGTTGCGCCTTACAGGTTTTCTAAATGAGTTGTTTGGAACACCAGACACCAGCTAGTGTCTCCCCCTCATCTCGTAATGTCAAGAGTGAGATGTTGTCTAAAGGTTAAGCAAATGACTGCATTTCCCAAATCTGCTTCAGGAAGACCCCCTAAATACTTTGCTTCAACTCTGACTCACATACTGTGCTAACTAGTTGACAAATGCGTCTGGAGCAAATACATTCTGTGGAATAATTTGTCTTTAAGTTTGAGTCATTAGATCCACACTACAGACAAGTTTTCAAGTAATGATTGAAATTTATTACCTGCATGTTCACCTCCCTAATAGCAAATGCACCATATTAGAAATATACATCACTATGAAATGAATATATAACATAAATGTCAACTGAAGTTCAGGGAAATTATCTAACAGATGTTCAAAGAACTATGCACAAGTTGTTTTGATGTTTTTGGTAGGTTTTCAACCAGCCATTATGAGTAATATTAAATATGATGACAATATGGGCTTAGTTTTGCATAAACTGTACTTTGGCTGTAAAAATGACTAAAGCAATTGTCATTAAATCTATTTAAATGCAACTGAGTGTAAAAGAACATCTCAGGACTGAAGAAAAATTGGGATTCCCCTTAAAGTGAACATTTCTAACAATCACCCAACCGTGAGCGTGAAATTGTAGCTAACATAAATCTGAAAATCATAAGAAGAACTTCAGTTGTCCTTGGTAATCCCAGCAATTCACAAATGTGGTTTGCAATGTACATCAGAGGCAGCCATTTTGTAAAAGAGAGCATCTTGAATCACTTTTGAACTATGCAAAAACACACAAATGAATGACATGTTTGTGCAATTGAACTAAAGCTAAGCTGTTTTACCTAAATGCAAAGCATGCCGATTTGTGCAAAAGGCAACAGCACATGACATTAAGAATATCAAGACTACCATCCCCCCTGCTGAAACACAAGGGTGTATTTTTGTGAGGCTAAAAAGGACAGAAAGTTAAATGCAAATTATAGTCTAAAAATAAAATTCCAAGTCTGGATTAAAACCTGGACTAATGGTGCGGTTATGGGTTTAATTCCCAGAAAGTGCATGAACTGGATAAAAATGTATACCTTCAATGAAATGTAAGATATAATTGTCTATCAAAGTGTAAAAGTATAAAAAAGGCACTAGCCATTCCCATTACTGCATCATTGCAATTCCATTTCATACCACTCATTCAATTTTTTTATATTTTTATTTTATTTTATTATTATTTTTTATATAAGGTTGGGATCAGTATGATATATATTTTTAAAAGAAATCAATATTTTTATTCAGCAAGAACACATTTAATTAATCAAAAGTTTAGTGAAGACATTTATAATTTATAAAATATTTCTGTTTTAAAATAAATGCAGACAGTTTCCACAAAAATATTAAGCAGCACAATTTATTTCAACATTAATAATTAGAAGAAATGTTTATTGAGCACCAAATCATTAGAATGATTTTTGAAGGATCATGTGACACTAAAGACTGGAAATTCAGCTTTGCATCACAGGAATAAATTAGATTTTAAAATATATTAAAATAAAAATGATTTATTTTAAACTATAATACTTTTTCACAATATTTCTGTTTTTACTGTAATTATAATGAAATAAATGCAGCTTTGTTAAAGGGGTCATCAGATGTAAAATTCACTTTTACATGTTGTTTGAACTGAAATGTGTGTTGGCAGTGTGTGTACACAACCACCCTATAATGATAAAAATCCACCCAGTGTTTTTTTTTTTTTTTTTTTAAATCCAGATAAATAATATCCCCTTTTTCAAATCAAGCCGTTCTCAGATTCTTGGCTGTGTGACGTCACACGGACCCAGGCCCCTCCCACGATTGTTGATTGACACGGCCAGCTTACCTTAGACCTGCCCTGAGTGGGCTGTCATCAGTCCGCCATTATTTCAACGCCGGAGCGGTTGTAGACAAGAATGTCTCCTAAGCGATTGACGTGTTTTGTTGTTGGATGTAATAATGAACATAGCAGTCATCATTTACTCTCGACATCTGAGCCGCTGAAGATGCAGTGTATGTTTGTTTTTGAAAGGAATGCTCCCCCGATCTACCTAAATGCGTCTATGTTCGCGCGAATCATTCATGATTCACCTACAGAAGAAGTGAGTATAAGTTTTTTTTTTTTAAAGAATTTTGCAAATCGCCTTTCCTAATAATGTGCTAGTTAACAAGTTTCACGATGAACGCGGCTAAAGTTTACAGTCTCTCAGAGAACTGCGCGTCACCCCACGGAGAGAGAGGGGCGAGGATAGCAGAGCTCATTAGCATTTAAAGGGAAATGCACTGAAACGGCTTGCTGTAAAAAAAAAAAGCTGTTTTTGACAGGGTAAAAGGGTGTTGTTTCACACACTGAGAAAATTTAACCATAGACTTTTCATTAAGACCCTAAAGAATCATATCAACTTGTGGAAAATGGGCATCCAATGACCCCTTTAAACGAAATTCATACTAACCCCAAATGTTTGGAAGGTAGTGTAAGTGTGAGATTTTCGTCCACTTTATCGCCCTCCAGATCAATTACAAAAGTAACAGCACATCCGACCTTAACAAATCCACAGGATTTAAGGTATCATTCATTCTCAAAGCAATTGTGAGATTAGTTACGCTCTAAAGTTTAATACTTGCCTAAACAAGCATTGGAGGTCTGACAGAAAGGGTGATTGTCAGCTTTGATAGAGACAGACAGTTTTAATCGTACAAAATTAGCCAGAATGATGGATTATACAACGACAAAGACCTCAACTGGTGTGTGAATGTGCATTTGATTGGTGTTACAGTAAATGTTTAACCCTCCATCAGGACTGTGGCTTGTGGCTGTGGAGAAACAAGCACTTCTGCCATGTTTTTGTTCTCTTAATTCTTTGTTATTATGCAAATAGCAAAAAACTGGAGCAACTGCAGGGGCTTTTATTTAGCCATCTAATTGGCTGTAATCAAACCGTAGATTGTGACACAAGAGATGTTCTCACCTCAACCAGATGTGCCTCGTCAGAAATGGATCACAGAGCTCTCTTTCTGTTTCTGCCTCCATTTCCTCACCCGGCAAACTCACGCACACTTATGAGGACCACCAACACACTAATAACTCCAACCACCGACACACCAACAACCACTCGGACGTCGGCCCCTCCTCTCCTGATAGCCTAAATGGTGGTCATAGGACATTATCGTTAGTTCTATCAGAGGACACTTGCTCAGGAAAAGAAACAGAGCCGTGACAGTGGGTGTGGAAGATGAATCTCGCGCACGAATTATGCCAAGACGAGTCAGATGATCTCATCACTATTGATAGTAATGAGTCCAACAGCAAGGACCACAGATACATCAGATCAAACGGTTTAGGTCATTTGCCGAGATGCACATGTGCGCCCACTCACTCGCAGACATACCAGACGTGCAATCACAAATACCGCACACAATGAAAATTATACAAATAAGCACATGCATGCCCACACGCACGCTAGCAAGGTTTGACATCAAAGTACTTGTATCTCATATAGGATTCAAGTCATTAACAGTCATTTAGCATAACATGATAAAGTCAAATACATTATATATACAGTCTTAAAAATAACGTTTCCAGTAAGAATAATAAAGGAATCACAGCTTGACGAGTCACATGACAGGTGGACTGAAAACTGAAATTGTTATTGTTTACAATAAATAAAATTCTTGATAAGCAAGCATATTCCTCAAATAACTTTTTAATCTCTAGTTCTGCAGAAAACCATCTATCTACTGAAATTATGATAAGAGCGCAAAAACAAATATGCTGATTATAATCTAGTGCTAATTTTAATTATAAAATCACACACACATAATATAGAATTTTATTAGTAAATTATTGAAAATATTTTATTTATTATAATAAAATACTCTATTAATATTTTAATACTTCATATATTCCAAAAATAAACACAAGTTATATACATTATATATCATTTTAATCTATTATTCACACTTTATTTTATTAAATTATTAAAAAAATAAAACATTCTTTAAAATCTATATGCACAAAAGGTACCATAGAACCAAAAGTAACATACTGCTCCATATGTCTTAACTGTAGGGTTTGCAAAAGAAGATGGGTGTATGTATAAGAAAGCATTTGCTTGCTGAAGAGCAAGTGGCCCAGTTTGTCAGATTCCTGCATGTTTTCCTCTGACAGCATTTGTCATTTTGATATGTGTTTTCTTCATTCTTCTACATTATATTGGTTATGCACTGACTAACATTCCTGCAGCTCAGTGTGTTTATTCTTGCACAACATCTTAAATCTTGGTGTTCCATAATCAGCATTCAGCTGAACTTAGAGAATCACTCAACATGTTATTAAATATTTTGAATATTTTAAAAATGCACACGCTTAATGTAATGCTGGGACAAAAGAGAGACAAGGCTGATCCAATTACAGAGAAAGGTTTATTCACTGAATAAAATAAAGCAAACACTTTATTTTATCCACGAAAACAAGGAGCAGCGGATTCAGCAAATAAATAAAGGAAATAACGGGGTCTATATATATATATATATATATATACATACATAAGATAACCAGGGCTGACAAGGAACAGGTGTGGGTGATTAATAGCTATGGAGATTAACAAGGTGGTAACAAACAGTGTTTGGGGTAACGCATTACAAGTAATGTGTGTTATGTAATCAGATTAGGTTTTTCAAGTAACTAGTAAAGTAACTCATTACTTTTATAATAACAAGAAAATATCTGAGTTACTTTTTCAAATAATGCAAGTTACTTTGTTTTCTTGTTTATTCACTGACACCTTTCCCATCCCTTTGTTGAGAGAAACTGGGAGTAAGTGCTGAGGCATTTTCTTCAGCCTGAGGCTTATTAATTTCACTCTTGGTGTGAAAGGGCCTTTACAGTTGCCAAAAATATAACTTTTGAGTTTTCTGTTATTAAAAATAAATAAGCAAGCCCAGCCCAGGTAACAAAAAGTAATGAAAAACTAACGTAATTCATTACTTTTTGTAACTAAGAAACGCAATTAGTTACTTTTTTAACGCAATACTGTAATGCATTACTTTTAAAAGTAACTTTCCCCAACACTGGTAACAAACAAGGGGAACTATGGCAGACAGAGAAACAGGGAAATAGGAATAGTACACAGGAAGCAACCCAGATACAATGGGGAACAAAATACACTTCAAAATTAAAGTCCGACTCAAGACCAAGACAGGGGAACACAGACTGGGATCATAACACTTAAATGCATTCCGCAGATTCACACCTAACATAAACACATAATAGCCATATAAATATGTTGTTTATATATATATATTGTTTATGTAGCATTATAGTCTATTTTTTATGTATAATGTTAATGTGCATAACTGTAATATTTTTAACTTCTATTCTTCTTTTTTATATTTTTGGACATGAAAATCTAAATGATATTTAAATGATTAAAATTATATTACATTAATTATGGAATTATATTATTATTTAATATTAAAGTTAAAATAAATATTATGTATATTCAATAATTATATGATATATATTACAGAATATATAACAGACACATTTTCTACAATTATTAAATAACATACACACATACACACACACACATATGCACATATGTAATATATATATATATATATATATATATATATATACAAAACGCAACAATAAGTCATTCATGTTTTTAATAATATCAGGCCCTGTTCCTGATGTCAGATGTATACGTGAGAGATGGACAGACAGTGAGAAGGAGACTGATATGCCTGAGATCTGCTCATCTTCAACACCTCTCCTCCACAGGTGGCTATCTGATACTCGTTCCTCTTGTTTGCTGATTTTGGCTTGTAGCTGTTGTCCTAACTTACCCTTTACAGACTTTTCAGAAAAAGAGAGAAACATCCCTGACACGTCCAGAAGCTTCCCATGCACGGCGTGGCTGCTGTTTCCCAGCCTTACAACAACAGCCCAGCGAGTGAATGCAAACAAGACCTCTACACTCGGCTCCATCATTTCCTATCTTAACTATTTTCTTTTTGATGGGGAATGTGTTTCACCCTCCCCTGACGCTCAGTCCCACTGGAAACCGTGCACACACACACGCACACGCAAACTCTTATACAAAACATTTGGCAGTGTTGTTTGAACTATGTTACAAAAAAAAAAACCTGTTGCAACTGCAAACAGCTTGTCTTTCATTTTGTCACTCGGCACCACACATCTGCATGAAAACAATTCACAGATAAAGGCTGAACTGGCAGTGTGACATCATTCAACAATCCTTCAATCTGTCTATCTGCTGGATTATAACTCAAAGTCTTACAAAAGACTCCTTTGACACATAATCACTCATAACTGTGATTCTATGCCATATGGCAATTTCAAAATGCATGTAAATAATCAGCAGGATCACGCATGCCTTTCACAAGTACTTTAAACACCTATGTATCTAATACACCTGAGTTCCCGGGGAGCCACACCTATAGGCACTTTGCACGGAGCTTAAATCCATCTGTAAATAAGTCTTCAAGGGCACAACTGTTTAAAAAAAGTGCATGCGGTTGTATTTAAGTTTGTGTTTTGAAATACATCTTCAGTACAGTTTTACTATGGAAGCTCATTTCTACCATGAAATAAAACATAAAAAGGTATTTTCAGCTTTCCCATAAATGTGAGTTTATATCTTGCAATTCTGTTTTTTTTTAAAGAATTCTTTCTTTGTATCTCACAATTCTGAATATATCTTGCAATTCTGATATTATATATATCGCAATTCTGACTTTTTCTTAGAATTGCGAATTTATATCTCACAGTTTGAGTTATATCTTGCAATTATGACTTATATATACTTTTTATATACTTTATTCATTTGGACTTTTGAAATAAAGTCAGAATTGTGAGATGTAATCTCATATTTCTGAAAAAAGTCAGAATTGTGAGATATAAAGTTTATATATTCAGAGTTTTGTTCTCACAATTCTGACTTTTTTCCCTACAATTCTGACTTTAGATTCAAGATTCAAGATTCAAGATTTTTATTTGTCACATACGCAATTATATAGAGAGTATATAACCAGTAGTGAAATGTGAGTCAGGTCCGCTCCATGGACAGTGCAAATATTATAGAAAACAACACAAGGAAATATACAAAAAAATAAAAAGGTAAGAAATAAGATATGAAGAACAAAAATAAAAATATAAAATATAAAAGAATGTGCATGACAGTATACTGTAGACTTAAATATTAAGATAAGCAGGAATGTGCAAGAGAGGAATGTGCAAACAGGTTTTATTTCTCAGAATTGCAAGAACAAAAGTCCCAATTGTGAGATACAAAGTTGCAATTACCTTTTTTATTTTTATTACGTGGCGGAAATGGGCTTCCAAATTTGATTCTATTTTAGACAGTTTCCAGGTAATTATAGAATCAATCAAATGCAATGGAATGGAATAATCCATTATTGTTCTAGGGACAAGTATTGTTTTGATGCCAGTGTACTTTACCTTGGTTACAAAAAGGCTGTCATTGAGGAGATAAACAAATTAGCAAACAAAAACCCACACATCCTCACTAACATCCATTTAACCTAAAAATAGCCTAATTTGTCTTGTAAATGCTTTTTCAAAAAGCTTCCAAGAGGTGTAGGCCTAAATGAACAAAGCCAAAAATAAAAAAAAAACCTGCCAGGCCAACTTTGGCCATTGTCTACATGAAATTGTCTTCCTTGAAGAAAAGGAAAGTAAAATATAGGAAGGGATGGATAGCTTGTCATGTATTTGTTACTTCAAAACATCAGCTGTTAATATGGCAGCCATTTAGAAAATAAAATTTATGTTGGCTTTACCAGCAGAGCCATACATATCGCAGAAAAGTACATTTCTATGGACTTCGCCAAGAAGTTCAGCCAACATGGAATAAAAGAACACAATAAAAGAAATTTATTGGACTTAAAGATTCCCCAAGTGGTCACATAAAACAAAAAAAAAAAAACTTCAGCATCCAAATGCTAGCAGAAGCAGCTCTTGTCTATTTCAGAGCCGAAAGGACAAAGGAAGATGAATAGACAAACCAGATGGGCAGTCTGAGAAAGACTCCAACAGACGCAAAAGGTGAATGAGGATGCAATGAAGAGAAAACTCCAATGCTGAAAATCTCTGTTATGAGATTGACCACTTTTCATCGACAAAGCCTTATTATTCCAAATGCTTTAACGAGGTTTGGACATTTAAATTATGTGACATTTCAGATTAAGAAAAATGAAATGTTTGGTACACTGCAGTGCAAACAAACTTATATAGAGTATGTCACATAAGAACACCATCATTTCAATTAAAGGGGTAATCCACCACTGGCAAGATGGGAATTTAAAGGGGTGGTTGATTGCGATTTCACTTTTTTAACGTTAGTTAGTGTGTAATGTTGCTGTTTGAGCATAAACAATATCTGCAAAGTTACGAAGCTGAAAGTTCAATGCAAACGGAGATATCGTCTTTTAAAATTCTGGCAGTTTAATGCCTACAAAAACGACAGGTAAGGGACTACAACGAGTTACTTCCCGGGTCAGATACGTCACGGACCCAGATAAACCCCGCCCCCGGGAACATGCAGCAAAGGGGCGAGGCCATGCTACGCTGCTTTAGAGAAGAGGAAGAGAAAACTAGGGGTGCACGTAAAAATCTATTCATATATGAATCGCGATTCTGTCTTCTATCGATTCTAATGGATTCACAAGTTTCAAAATCATTAAAGCAGCGGTTCTTAATACTGCATCTCTCTCTCTCTCTCTCTCTCTCTCTCTCTCTCTCATTCAGATCGTCAGATCAGCTCCAACAAACTGTTCCAATTATACACTTATTTTCACATAGCTATGAGAAGCGTTATACATGGACGCGCGTGCGGTTGCTGTGCTGTATTAAAGCTTAAATCAGGATAAATCCGTATATTAAAAGCTATCAGAAGCAGTAGCACTTACAAATAACAGCGTATCTAAAAGTATGAACCAAAAAAAAACATACCATTAAAAGCCGTGCTTGCACAGGTTCTGCGCGATCCTCTTCACTAATATCCTCTGCGTCTCATTCGGGCTCAAATTGATAAGCAATATAGATGACGCCATTGTTTACAATACAACCGGAGCACATGCCGCTGAGCTGAGGGGTGGGACGTTCAGACACGCAGTAGAGGCGGTTTAGCCAATCACAACACACTGGACCAGCTAACCAATCAGAGCCCATCACGTATTTCTGAGGGAGGGGCTTCATAAAACCAGGAAATAATCTGGGCGTTTATCAGAGAAGGGACAGAGAGGTGTGGAATAGACGTAAATTATGTGAAAAATAATGCGTTTTTCAAAAAACTAAGCATGAACGTATGTTTGACTGCACCCCATAAACACAGTCAAGCCTAGAAAAAAAGCAGTCAACCACCCCTTTAATAAAAGTAGCAGAAGCATTTTTTTAATTGGTGCTACACAACTAGAAAAAATAGAGATGGCTAAAAAGGTAAGAAAACTTCAACATCAACACCCATAATGCACTGGGATCGATCTTACTAGCAGATCTGTGAGCAGGGATGCAAAAATTCAGAAGTACTATCTGTTGTTTTCACAAAAGCTCTGGTGCTGTCTAACGTATGAGACATTTTATATCATTCGGCAGACTTTTGCTGAAAAATAAAGGGGATCTTGGTGCAAGTCACATGGAAAAACAATACACACTGTTCATTTATCCTACCAACATTGTAACAATACAAATCTGGTTAAAAATTGGCGAACTTGCCCTTTAAGATTAACTCATTTTTCTCTTACATGCTTTGTTTGCTTACAGTTAAATCTATTCTAATGAGGCCTGGTGCTTGCGCTTCAAATCACTTCAATGATTTATGGGGGAATCCTTTGAGTGGCATGTTTTAATTACACATTTACAGATATTTACAGTTCTCTCACGTTTTTTTTTTTTTTGTGTGTAGGTCAAGAAGAGTTGAGACTAAAAGATGCATAATTTCCATCAATTCCTGTTCCTAAGTTACTAATTTGTCATTTATTTGAAGCTGTTTTATAAAGTTTCTATATAAAACAGCACCCCTACAGCAGCTTTAAGAAATAGTTCACCCAAAAATAAAAATCGAAAAAGAATGTAAAAACGCTACACTCTTACAATTAATTCTAAATAATAATTATTAAAAAAATTAATTATTCATTTATAAAGTATTTACGTGTAATTTATCTTATAATACATATTTAAAGGAAAGATATGTGTAATTTTACAGTAACATTGCTAAAATTCTTTTTTCAAGTCAACATTTTTAATTTATTTTAATTTTCATCATTTTTAGTGAACAACACAAAAATTGTTTCCAGATGACTTTCGCTGCATGACCCATCACATTTTGCGATGTTAAATCGCATGCTTCTTGTTAGTTATGTTGTTAGCAATGCACAGTTATGTGCTTAATGCAACGTTATACCTTGTTATTTCTGCTGTAATTCACAAATATCATTTGCGAATGTGCATATTTTAACTCGGCACATGAAAACCTCACACAAAATGTTACATTTTGTTGTTTGAACTGTTTTTATGCTGATTTTTAGAGCTTGACATCCTCTGGTTACTAGAAAGCAGCGTCAACATTCTGTTAAATCTCTCTTTTTTTGTTTTACATTATACATAGCAGGGGTCACCAGACTCAGTCCTGGAGGGCCAGTGTCTTGCAGAGTTTAGCTCCAACCCTAATTAAACACACCTGAACACACCTGATGTGTTCAAGTCATGTCGGATACATTTTACGAGTTGAACGCACATGAACGCCACCACAAAGTTGTTATTATGAGTGGGAAACTCGAAATTTTCTTTAAGCCCAGAGTTTCCGAGTTGGGGGCATGTCAGTGAGAAAATGTATCAGATGCAATGGATGCAGCCAAATACTATAGATATTCAGCGTCTGTGTTGATGGTAAATTTGTTCAAATGAATAAATTGATTATTTTTTTGTAATATACAATTAAACTGTTACATATACAAAATATTATATTATTGTATAATTTACCATAGAATATAGAATGATTTAGTTTACATCACCTTCATAAACTGAATAAAAACAGTAATAAGCAAAAACACGATGCACATTCTTTATTCATCATTTTGTAGATGTAGAGTTCAAAAAAGTTCTTGAATTTTATGTAGAACAGTTGTATCGCCATCTTGTTCCGAACAAAGCTAAACTCTGCAGGACACTGGCCCTCCAGGATCAAGTCTGGTGACCCCTGATATATAGGGTCACACAGGTTTAAAACGACATGGGGGTAAGTCGGGACAGTAGGTAAATGAGGACAAATGAGCATTCATTTATGAGTGAACTATGGCTTTAAATGTCTTTTTGAATGGAATGAACCTAAACAACCTTTAAGATACCAGTCTAGATCTTCAACCACTAAGCTGCCCAATATTCTTTAGGTTTCGCTGCACAGAAAAGGGTTTTATCAGAACCAAGTGTAACCACTTTATCAGGTGTACCTGCCTTTATGAGCACTTCACTTCACTGATAAGATAACCACACACATTAAGCTGTTTCCATGTAAACATTCCCAAACAGTAGAAGACAAAGCTTTTAACTGGACAATGTTATGTTGTTATAAAAAGCACACCGATTCAGAGGCAAACAGGGCCCTCCTTGTTTTCCTTAAACATGTTCTCCTCAATGTCCAGGTTTAATTTTGTGTTAGACAGTGAACACTTACGGTGTTAGGTGTCGGTCTAATTGACTTTAAGGGGCCCTAGACGGCTGCCTACCTTTGCCTATGAGTCCGCCCATGCAGATCACCATTCGTGACCGGGATAGGAGCCAGATTGCTCCATGTTCTCTTTTGCTTTGAGGGAGTGGTATGAACGAAAGCAAACGCAAACTAATCCGAACTCACTTTTCTCCTGTCTGCTGGGCTGACTGTTTCTCTTGTGCTATCATTACCATTACGCAGAATAATTACATCAGCTGCAGCCACTTCCAGGCATCGATCTGTAACTCGAATCAATCCTCAGGAGACACAAGGGGATGAAATAGTGATCTATGGTGGTGTGTGAGGGGAAAAACCTGACTTTCAGGCACCATAGGAGTTCCAGTCTGTAGAATGGTGGGACAGTTCCTGGTATAGCTGCATCTCTTCCTGCAAGCACAGCTTTCTAAGTGCTCTAATGAGATAGTGGGCAAGAAAAAAAAGTCCATGGGATGCTGCATGCGAGAAACGGGAATATGAAGATGTGTGGCGTATGTGTAACGAGTTTCTAATTAAAGACACGGCGATGTAAGCTCTCGAGGGACGACTCCTTCCGTATGAGAGCCTCAATAAATTGGCGAGAATCGACGGCGAATGTTTGGAGACGTTCAAGACGAGCGACGCGTGTCCTCGAGGAGCTTTCACTGGAGTTTTCTCAAGTCTCGGAGACATCAGAAGGGAGTCTGACCACTTAAACTTCCCACGCTTGAGCGTATTAAAGAACGATTCGCTTTAAAGGATAGCTCTCTCTCTCTCTCTCTCTCTCTCTCTCGTTTTGCCATCCTCGCGTGGGGTTATATAGACACCGGACGCTCGAGACTCAATAAAACACAACGCGCGCTCAATCGCCTCAGGCTGTGTCGATTGAGGGAAAGAAACGCAGCAACACGAGAGTCCTCAGGTAGGTTTACTAGAGGCTTTTATGACTTATGGTGATTCTTTTTTTTTTTTGAGCATTTTTATCACATCACTCCTAAGTTGCTAAGCTTTTTTATTTTCTTCATATACAAAGTGGATTGTAAATTAGCAGCCTAATCAATGCGCGACTATGGGATGCTGCTTGGTAGTTTAGTTTTGTAGTTTAACCAGTTAACTGATCCACACTACGAGTCAAAGTTTGGACATACACAACTGAATTTATATTTCCCATCCAGGATTAAAAGTTAATTGCACATATGTGTCTCTTTCATAGTTTAAAGGTGTGGTAATTTATATCGAATGTCTTGGTTATTTCTCAATACAACTCTCAAAAAGACAAACATGTAAACATAGTAAGAATATGGACTGTAAAATCCATGTGGGTCTCAGATTATTTGGTCTCGGAAGAATTTAAGAAAGTATTGAGTTCATATTGAGACCTTTAATTGTACTAGATGCGGGCAAATGTGGGCACAGTTCGTGTTGAAATCTGTAACTGGGAGACACGTGGTGTGAGCTTGGGGTTTCTTTCTCTTTCTGACTTTTTCATGTACTCTTCATGTAGCCTAGTGTTATTGCTGTCGAGGAGAAATAGACTTGTGGACAAATATAAAAAGTGCCTACATATCAATAAAGCTAACGTTCTGATTGATTGATTTTTAAATGAATGAGTTGGACCACGTTAGTGAAGGAAAATCAGCCAACAAGTGCTCTGCATACATGTGAAATCATTCAGTGGTGTTTAAAAACACCACATCTCCTAATGAAGAAAATGTGTGGAAGAGATCGTTTGAATAGTTTTGATGACTTAGCCTAGAGTAGGTGTGTCCATGCTGACTGGTAGGGAAAGCGTTAATTGCACTTCTTTTTTTTATTTAAGAAATCGTAAAAGCCTCCAAAGTTTATTTTTAACATAAAGTGGACTTTTGCATCTTATAAACCCTGTCACTTCTTCAGCAGACTGCGTGATCCAGGACTTGGGCAGTGCGGGACTTGCGCAAACTCTGGTTGCGGGAGCGATGCGCGCGTTGCGGGCTCCGGTTCTAGTAATGGGGCTCGTCATGTTAATCTGCACTACTGCACAAAGCGACGCCAGCGTGAACAAGGTCGAGAAAACGTTCAGACGGATAATAGACATCATGAGACTGGTGGAAAACAGCGCTGACGACGCAAGCGCGCAAGAGAAAGAGAGCGCGCTTAAGGACACTCATCATCTCAAAACGGAAACCGGGGAAACAATTTTAAGTAAGCATGGCGTTTGATACACAGATGTAAATGTACCAATGTTAATAAAAAAGTTAAGCCAAAATGTCACTTTCTGGTTGTGAAACGTTAGTGGAACATGTCTATTTTCATACTGAGAAACTGATTTCATACATTACCTTGGAAGCAGATGATTACAAGTCATTGCAAAATTATTTATACAAGTTAAGTTAGTTCAGAGAAAAGCTCATTTGATGCAATGAGAGTGTGCCTTCTTTTTCCCTGACCTATATTAAAGAGGGATGTGACTTACCCACTAGGGCACCAGCCAAAGTCTTAACTCTCCAAGCATTAGGTGAAATAGTTTTGCATTGCACCTGTTGTGTGCCGAGTCAGACATGTGGTATCGGTGGACAGCAATTCCCAGCTAGGTCAAGTAACCTCTGGCCTACATAAGATTTTATGATATAAGAGAAAAGCAGAAACAGAAGTACTCAAAAAAGTGCTGTGTTCAATGAATAGTTATATTATTGAATACTAAGAATAAGTGATCACAATGTGTACAGAAAGCTTGTTTTTGGGTCTAAACTGCTTAGTCAGAGCACGTTCATTGCTGGTGATGTATCTTGAGCTTCAGAATCATCCATCTTGAAGGATCAGTGGATATCCAGGATTTGACCTTTGAATGTTTCCTTCTTTTCACAGAAATCTTTCCCAGAGATGTCAGAAAGAAAGAGAAGGTTATCAGAATCTTAACAGGTCAGAGATTTCTGAGTTTTCTGTGACCTCGAAACAAAAATGGTGTTTGAGAGTTTTAACCTGGCTGTTTTTCTTTCACCAGGTCCTCTTTATTTCAGTCCAAAATGCAGGAAGCATGTCTACAGACTTTATCATAACACCAGAGACTGCACCATCCCTGCATGTGAGTACAGTCAAGCATTCCCATCTCTTCAGACCCCACAAACAGGTCACCTCTGCCCACATGCACCCCGACCCTCTACAAACTGTCTTTATATTCATGACAGTCTCATGTCGGCTAGGTGCCCCTGATTTACCCCTGCACATGGAGTTTTAACAGAAACAGTATAGGCTACAAATTCAGGACTCATCCAGCTGATTATCCAACTCATCCAGCTTTACTCCTGTCCTCAGACTACAAAAGATGCGCGCGACTTCTGACGCGGCTGGCGGGGAGTCCGAGATGTCAAGAGGGTTAACTTTACCAGGTAAGCCACTGTTTAATTTTTTTTTTCTCTTTGAATGAAGGTAATTCAACAAGAAATTGGAGAAGAGAGGGAGAATGCAGGATTCTCATGGCCCTGGAAAAGTCATTAAAATTAAAAGAATTGAAAAATTTATGGAAAAGTCTAAATTTCTAAATCATAAAAACACATTTTATTTTATTTTATATATATTAATTTTTACTTTATATATACAGTTGTGGACAAAAGTTTACATTTTTTTTACTTGCACATTTTTACACATTACAGAATCTGCAAAATGTTAATTATTAGATTAATTATATATATATATATATATATATATGCATACACATATGTATATAGATTGATGATAAATGACATTAGTGTATATATATATATATAAATGGCATTGATTTTAAAAGCATTGATTTATATAAACAAAAATATATTAATATTTATATTATATAAACTGACATTTAAAGAGCACATATCATGTGTGTGTGTGTGTGTGTGTATATATATATATATATATATATATATATAAAATTCTAGATGTATATTTATATTTGTGTATATTTATTTACTTACACGTGCATTAATTTGCCAGAAATTGTGTGAACACTGGATATAACACAGATTCAAAGCACAGAAAGATATTAAATATGTAGGTAAATTACGAAAGCAAAACAAAACTGATTTATTCTGCAGATTCAGAGAGGGCACATGCACTTAAACGTTTTATGACAGAGAACACATTCCAGGATTAGATAACTTATCCAAGCTATTACAGATGTGATTTAAGCAAACCTTAAGGCAGTCCTTTACATTTCAGCGCTTTTTTTTTTTCTAAGACCACTTCGGAGGGAGTACATGTAACAAGCCCTGTTTCCCAATTTTTCACAGAAGGAAAAATTTCAGATGCATCCAAGTGCACACATGTATACGAACACAGCCAAGTCTGAAACAGCACTAAACTTCACTTCCTTTATCAAGCAGGTTGAAGCCAAACCAGAGTGACCCAGAAAAAAAAAAACAGCAGTCAAAGTGCCTTTGGACAAGAGAAGAGAATTTAAACCAACACGCAACATTCCACATAATCAGCACATCGCGTCCAGAACACTGCTCTGCCTCTCCGGGGAATAGATGTGGGAAAGAATTGATAGAGCAGTAAACGGACACAGTATAATGGGATGCACTTGCCCAAGGACGGTCTGCTGGACTCAGCATGGAGCCAACGTTAAAACACAGGATGACAGAGAAAGAAAACAGAAAACGCATCTGGCGCATTGGGTTCTGAACCTATCTGCCAAATAACAAAACCATTTTCCATCGTTTCATCACGAAAAAAGGGATTGCCATGGTTTTGCGTTTTGTTCTCATCAGATATCGAGACTCGTCACAGTCAGTGCTGATGTTTTGTGCGACATGCCTCGGATGGGGCTACAATTCAGAGCCGTGACTACAAATTGTGTTAGTTCACTGCGACAAGAGAGAGATTTGCTTTTCTCTGTGCTACAACTGAAAACCAGTTAACTGCATGAACGTTTCCTTTCGCTTCTGTTTGCCAGCAAACAGGTAGACTTTTGCAGTAAATCCGTGAAAAGCTTTTTGATTTTGTGTGAGACTGTGAGTGTATGACTGTGGCATATATTCAGTATATTTTGATATGTAAATGTTGTACAAATGAGACTTTAAAAAAATCTGTATAACAAACATATAAGCATCTGACGTACGATGGGATATGTGTATATTTAAAAGAAAATATATTTAAATAAATTATGATTGTTTAAACACTGTGGTCTTTAATGTTATAAAAATAGACCAAAAAATTAAAGGTTAATCTTCTGTAGAACAAAACATAGTCTCTATCTAGTTTAACAGCTTATCTTGGCATCAGAAAATATATTTTTAAGGGAGTTCAAGATCTCTTATCACTCATGGTGGATGCTTTGGATGCTTCAGAGATATTGAATTTTTTGTCTGTAGCCACACCAAAGATAACGGTCAACTTCTGTTGATAAATATCTTAGCGATGAGGAAAATTCTCCAGAGGGTTCCCGAAAAGATGAAGAGAATGAATGGGAGAGGAAAGGACTAGAAGAGAAAGGAAAAGTCATCAAAACAACTGGCACAACCACAGTCATATTCAAAGAAATGAGGGGAAAAGCCATAAATATGCACTCAAATTTTGCTAAAAATTAGAGGAGGAAAGGCAAAAGTGATTTCAGCATTTTCAGCCGGTTTATTTTGGTGAATTTACTCCCTTCAGAGAGTATGGTCAACAAAAGCAGTTTACAGCTTCTCAAACAAGCATCCTATGACATTTCATTACAACGTATTTTACAATTAAAGACAAAGTGCTTCTCTATACGCTGCTATTGTTTGGTTTGTGTGTGTTTTGCTTATGAAGACACTTATTTCAAATGGATATTTACGTTCAAGCATCTCATGATGAGGCGTCACAGGTTTCAGGAGATGGTCGCGGTGTGTGTGTGTGTTATTAGTGCTGCTCCAGGAAGGCTTTGCAGCACCTCACACACTGTTCATACACCGTCTCAAAGTCTTTATCACTCCCCTGCAAGTGAAAACAAACAGGAGCCATTAAAATGTAACTGTAAACAGAAATTATGCCAAGCATAGCAGCAAGAGACACATGTGAACTTAAGAATGACCAAAAGACAGTAGAGCTGAATGATTTGATAATTAAGAGCAGTTTTACAACCTAATTTACAATTAAATCAACTAATTTAAAATGCTTATGCACATTAGGATTATTGAACCAAAACAATAAATTTTTTCCTTAATTTGTGCTAAAGCACTACGGCTATCAGATTAACATTGGCAAACAGTAGAGATATATATTATTCTGTCTAAATAAAACAGCAATACTAAAAACTAAATGTTTTAAATAAAATTTAGAATCATAATCAATATACAGTGAAAGAAATTCAGCCAAGCATTTGCTTTTAAACAGTTTTCACTCAGAAATTGCAAGTAAATTTCACATGTAATTGAAGGGAAACTGCACGAAACACATTGAATTAAAGGGGTCATATAATGCGATTTCAAGTTTTCCTTTGTCTTTGGAGCGTTACAAGCTGTTCGTGCATAGATAAGATCCGTAAAGTTGCAAAGACTAAAGTCTCAAACCCAAAGAGATATTCTTTATAAAAGTTAAGACTCATCCACCTCTTCCTAAAACGCCTCATTCAAACACGCCCCCACAAATCTACGTCACTATGTTGGAAGATTTGCATAACACCGCCCCAAATGTTTATGCAAAGAAAGAAGGCGTAACTTTTATTCTCGTTGTAGTATTGTTGTCGCCCCCGCCATGTCGTGGAGACGCTGTGTATTTCCAAAAATGGTAAGGGGCGTACCATTTCCATCACACGCTTGAGGTATTCGGCCAATCACAACGCAATGGATAGCTGGCCAACCAGAACACACTGCGCTTTTCAGAACGATGAGCTTTGTAAAAATCAATGCGTTTTAGAAAGGCAGGGCAGAGGGGAGCAACAATAATGTACGGTATGTGGAAAATAATGTTTTTTGAACCGCGTAAACATTGCATTACACCAAATACACAAAATAATGTTATTTTTAGCATTGTCATATAACCCCTATAAGCATAAAATTTGAAATAGAAAGATTTTTTCTTGTAACAATTATCTTTGTTTTATTTATAACTTCAAAATATATTTTTAGTGTAGCGTATGAAAAATGGATATCATTTTTGATTTGCTAAAGAATACATTTAAGAGTTCTATTATATTATTGGTGTTTTTAAAGATTCACTTTAAGTGAGTGTTAGATGACATAATAGGTAAATCTAAATCTAAAAGCAAAAACAGAGGAAATGAACATTTCTATAGGCTGCAATATGGGATAATAATATGAATACAGATCACACTAAAAATATAATAATGGTTTCACACCAGTGTTATTTTAACGGAGTGTCTGTTTACACTAAGTGCAAATAGTCCGTCTTGTTGGCAAAGGCTATTTACACTAACTCCGCCTACTAACGTGTGATTGGGTTAGTCAACACTAAAAAAAGACGCTACTTCAGCATCAGTTTCAGTGGTGTAGATGGTAAGGCGCATGCTTTTTGACGCGATTGACCCGAGTTCGAGCCCACATTTTGCCGAACTTTTTTTCTCCCTTTTCAAATCTCATGTCGCAACAGAAAGGCATTTATTTTCAATAAAATAAAGGAAATAATCAAAAAGTTGAAAATAAAAGTATCGGGTAGGGTTAGGGTAGGTGTAGGGAGGGCTTTATTGTCCTTATAAGGTTGCATCCATTTAATAATTTGAATTAAAACTATAATTTACACTCAATACGTTATTATTGCATACTGTTTTATAATGTACTACAATACTGAGGTGCAGATAATTACCACTATTTGCAATAAGTAGTATAAATAGCAAAAAAATCTTGCTATTTTAACAGTGTAAATAGAATCTATAGCTATTTGCACTTAGTGTAAATAGCATATCGTTAAAAAATACTGCTATTTTCACTTAGTGTAAATAACATCTAATTGCTATTTACACTGAGTGTAAATAGCATCTATCGCTATTTACACTTAGTGCAAATAGCCGCTGCCTTATTTTAATGCTATTTGTATACTATTATAGTATTTATTCCTATTCTGAATTGGCTTTAATTTTAGTACTTCAGCTTCAACTTATTTCAGTTATTTGCCAAGACAACATTTCTCATTTTTGTGTTTTTAAGTTTACATTTGTCATCTAATATTTATTTCAGCTTTATTTCAGTCACCAAAAATGATGTTTAATAGTTTCATTTTTGTTAACAATAAAATTTAACCATCAGGTTCTTCTATAAGCTCAGTTTGAGAAGTTGCTGTGCTAAATTAACACGGATCACATCTTTGGACACATAACGTACCACCTCCATCAAAAGAAACTGCACTCAAAGGACCACACTTCCTCTTACACTTGAATCTTGAGGGACTAAACAGGAAATCTCAGCCACCTATGAATGGTGATCATCGCCACAAGAGCATTTGGCTAACGAACTGTCCGGTTTCCTATTCTGCGATGGCAGAAAGGCCGACCTACTTCAGCCAGCTGGTTTTCTGCCATGAAGAAACACTAGTGAGGAGACATCCAACTTTACACCTTCCATGATTATCTTCAACAATCTCAATGTGGCTGTGACCCACATGTGCTGGAAGCCTTCAGCCTAGGTAACATCTTCAAAATGTGTCTTTAATCAGTCCTTGAGACATCCTCTCACATAAAAGCGAGTTTTCTGATCTTTGCAGATGTGTCTTGGAAAGCTGGTGGTGTGAGCGGGATGACCTGACAGTGTCTGGAGGAGGAATGCTAATGATCTCAGTTGGGGTGGCTCGTCAGGTTCTTTCCAGTTTCTATTTCTCAACACACTCACCCGGTCCCTCCCTCTCATAATCGACACGGCTCCCTTCCAAACATCAGTTTTGTGGTTTTACAAGTTGGCTAAATCAACCTTTCTGTCATAAAGAACACTTTGTGAAAGTGACATAAAGTGACACTTTGTGACACTAAGCACCTCTGTTTAAAACACTAAATAATACTCTTACATTGGCTTCACATTAATAGACGTTGAAAGACCACAATGCACACACAGATTCATCCAGAGCTTTTGACCTAGTTGTTATATGGTGCAATTTTGGCATCATTTACTGCCCTTCATGTTCCAAACCCACATGACTGGCCTCCATGAAACACAAAAGGAGATGTACTAAATAATGTGGACACTATTTTCCATGCAATAACAACAGAAGGAGAGCTAAAGCTAGGGCTGGGCCATATGGCAAAAAGTAAAATCTCAATTTTTTCAGAACGATTTGACCGATTTTTTTTACCATTTAACTAGTCAACTTATAATTGTAACTACATCATTCAATTTATTAACCATCTGGTTAAAATAGGTCCAAATGCTGCACACGTGAAGTAGACAACATGGTGTAAACGCAAAACAAATGACAGAAAGGATACATGAAATATGAAGGCAAATACTATACAAGCTTGTCTTCAACATATCCTATACATAAAGAAATAATTTAAAATAAGAAAAATGCTAGATTTATTGGATAGGAGGTGCCCTATACAATATTCCGTTCATTAACTGAAAACAGGCTAGACTAATGGATTATTGGGATTTAAGAATCAACATTTTTTTATTATCGAATTAGAATCGATTAAAATTGAGAATTCAGCCCTAATTGTCAGCAAGTTTAATTGTAACATTTGCTAATATTTTTATTCAAAACCACAATTTCTCGGTTTTAAAAACATTATATTCAAATGAGTTAATAATATCTGAAGAGTCATATTGACAATTTTCATGATTTTTTTGGGGTCCTCTGTGAAGTTTGAAAGCCCTGTTCACTGTAACTGCATTTACAAGAGCGAACGGCTTTCAAAACAAACCCTCTGTTTGTGCTCCAATAAAGAAAGTCATACAGGCTTTGAATGACACGAGGACAGAATTTTCATTTTTTTCCTTAAAAGCTGTCCTCACCCACAAGACATTCATATCCAGTGCGTGTTGACAGCTGAAGAAACTCTGCATACAGAGTACGCCTTAAACACACACACACACAGATATCCACTGAGGAATCCTCATTCTCAAACATCAGTCAGGGGCCACGACCACACAATGCATCAGATTCTCAGTTCTTCTGCAGAGACCCCGACAGAGGACATGATTTATTGGCTAAGTATATGATTAAGTCTTTATCCAAGCACACCATAACCAATTAAGCAGCTTGCTGCATTCCCAAAAAGTTCTCTCTACATAATCACAACCCTTAACCAACCACAAGACTGTAATCCTAAAGGTGAAATGTGTATTATTTCTGCACTACTAGCATTAAAATGCAAAAATTACAACCACTGGTGTACATATAATTGGTCCCGCCCACAAATTCACACCATTGGTCAATGCTGACTGTAAATGTCAGAGTAGTGTTATCGAAAAGAAAAAAAACACAAAACAACAACCTTACCTACAGTTGTCACATTAAGCTTGGATAGAAGTATTTCAACATCCAAATAAGTAATATCCAAAAACTGAAAATATGAATTATCATGAATCATACAATAAAAAATGTTAAAAGAGAGTGATTGTTGTGGGAAACATTGAAATAATCTACCAAAGCTAGATTGATCCAAAGCAGTTCCCACACTAGTTAACAGCTGGAGTCAGACTGAGCTGGAACAGTGAGTGTGACATGAGCCCTAAGACATCACATAAATTTTATTTTGGGACTATTGCTACTTTGATTGAGTATTTGGCAATAAAAGACCAGGGATTGGGGCTGATCCTGCTGTGTGCATGTGTGTACACTTACATAGTACGGGTCTTGGATAATAAGCTGTTTTTCAGGATCGTAGGAGCCGAGCAGCTCAATCTTGGCTTTGCTGTTTTTCACGCTGCTTGCCTTCTTGTTCAGATCTCTGTAAGAAAACACACAGACACAGACACAGACATACACACACACACACACACACACACACAGACAGACACACACACACACACAAACACACACACACACATTAGATCTTGTGCAGCCAATGGACTGATTCATAATCTGATTCATATCAATGGCGTGATTCCTTATGTTCTTTCAGACTAATTCAGGAATACGTTTTAAACAGCAATGAATCTTGACAGGATCTGACTGTTCTTTCTGCAACAGTCTCCCAGGAGCAAGACATTGCAACACACAACAGCTGAAAAAAATTAATTATTCATAACAACACACACAACAGTGCCTAGGTAGTGACAGCTGGTGTGGCTGATCATGAATAGGATATTCTACCAAGGATATTAAAATCAAACAATAACTACCAAGGATGTGCAAAACTACATATTTTCAAACGAGTTGTGGTTTGTCTGAACCAGGAGAGAAAAATAGTGTGAAAAAATAATATTAAATAGATAAATGGTAACACTTTATTTTCAGGACCAATTCTAACTATTAATTTGCATGCATATTACTAGCATATCGGCTGTTTATTAATTAGTACTTATAAAGCACATATCAAAGACTTATTCTGCATGACCATATATTAGACCCCTCATACCTAAACTTAACAACTACCTTACTAACTATTAATAAGCAGCAAATTAGGAGTTTAGTGAGCCAAAAATAATTGTTAATAGTGGGAATTGGACCTTAGAATAAAGTGTGACCAGATAAATGTTCCAAATTTGACATTATTGTTGTTTCATTCTTGGATTAATTACAAATATTTTATTCTTTTGACAGCCATAGTCTTATAGTTCTCTTTGGGTTTATGCATCTAAAAGTGCTCTAATAGTTGATAGAAAAATACAGTGTCAAACTAATAGTAAAAAATTTCCACATAACACTTACAATTCTTTTTTTATTATTATTTTTTACATTATAAATTGGTTTTATAAACTACAATATAAAAGTTTTCAGTAAGTAAGATTTTTATTATTCAAATATTATTATTATTAAAAGAAATTGACCAAAATTGACATTTAAGACATTTATGTTTAAAGAATTTAAGTTAATGCTGAACTTTTGAACTTTCTATTTTACAAAGAATCTTGAAAAAAAAAATTAAACAGCACATTTGTTTTCAACATTGCTCATAATAAAAATATTTCACCAAATCAGCATATTAGAATGATTATTGAAGGATCATGTGACACTAGAGTAATGGCTTATGAAAACAAGTTTTGCCATCACAGGAATAAACACAGAATGCAGGAATTTCAAGGAACATTTGACACACTTGCATTCAATGCTCGTGCCGGGGGTTCAGCATCTTAACCAAGAGGGGGTCTCATTAACTCTCCTGTTCAGGGATCATCTCTTCCAGGTTTAAACCTATGACCTTTAGGATTACCAGCTCAGACCTTTAACCATTAACACCCATACACATATAATGTCACAATACAGACGTTAAAATACAACAGTTATGACCTCACATGTATATTTTCAACCCCGATTAACCCAAGACAGACAATCATCACTAAATATGACTGTGAGGTGATATTACGTCAGTCTGTCGTGCTAAGTATCAAAGAAACGAAAGCTGAGATCTAGAATCACAGAGCAAAGACAAGGAATCTAAAGAACTCAGTAATCTTCTTAATAAGCACCGGATCTAGCAGGAACATGTGATCCTGACAATACCTACACCTACCCCCAACCCCCCCTGCCCTACACACCCCATCCGGCAGAAAAAAGACCCTCCTGCCCCCTTTATTTCAGTGTCTTACCCATATCAGACTCAGAATGTTTGATGCATTCTGCAGTGTTGACAGATCTACGTAATGTACATTTCATTCAATCAGTTTCGCTCCACATCAATCATCGTTCTCATGTCAGAAAGACTAAGGCTAAGGAGTAAGGTGGGAGTCAATTTCTACGCTCAGCAAATGTCAAGGGCCTCATTGCTGCTCATCGCTTTTGTACTAGCAAACACAAGGAGAAGCAAACCCACTTTTCTTAAATTCTCAGCAAACGTTTCCTCAAAATATCTCCTTTGAGGATGAAACAAGAAAATGCCAGAAACACATCATGGTTGTAGGCAGCAAGTAATATAGAGTGATATAGATATAAATAACCTATAATATGTAATAATAAAGGGATCCTGGAATATATTTTAAAAAAACATACATTTGGAAAATGTTAAATAATTTAATACTGCGAAACAGTATTATTGTGAAATATTACTACAATTAAATAATAACTTTTCCATTTTAATAGATTTTAAAAATGTAATTTGTTCCTGTGATGCTGATTTGCTTCTCAAGAAACATTGCTTATTATCATCAATTTTGAAAACAGTTGTGCCGCTTTATATTTTAATGGAAACCATGATACCCATTCTCAGGATTCTTTGATGAATAAAACGTTCACAAGTAAAGTTGTGTCGCAAGAAAAAGTTTTGTCACTTTTGATCAATTTAATGTGTCCTTGCTGAACAAAAGTATTATTTTCTTTGAAAGGCAGCATTTATCTATCTTCCATCAGTAAGATTTTTAATGTTTGAAAGAAGTTTCTTATGCTTATCAAGGCTGCATTTATTTGATCAAAAATACAGAAAAAACAATAACATTGTGAAATAATATTGCAAATTAAAACATCAGTTTTCTAATTTAATATACTTTAAAATCTAATTTATTTCTGTGATGCAAAGCTGAATTTTCATCAGCCATTACTCCAGTCTTCAGTGTCAGATGATCCTTCGTAAAGCATTTATTATCAATATTGAAAACAGTCGTGCTGATTATTATTATTTTTTGAAACCTGTGATGCTTTTTTCAGGATTCTTTAATGAGTTAAAAGTTCACAAGAACAGCATTTATTTAAAATAGAAATTTTGTAACAATATACACAACTGTTCAAAAATTTGAGGTGAGTACATTTTTTTCTTTGTTTTTTTTTTTTTTTTTAAAGAAATGAATACTTTTATTCAGCAAGGATGTGTTAAACTGATAAAGAAAAGTGACAGAACAGACTTAAATTGATTGCAAAGATTTCTACTTTGAATATATATTTTATTGAATATATAAAAATACATAATTTTTTCTTTTTAATATATAATACACTGTATAATACAAATTTGAAGGTAATGCTTTTTTGGGGTTGGGCAGGGATGTTTTATCTTACAAAAGGCACCAGAATAACCCGATTTATGGTTTTCTCACCTCTAAAAGACCAACTGAACCCCTGCACGTACCTCAAGTTGCTTTCGTCCATGCAGAGGATGTGATCAAAACTCATGAAGTCGTCTTTGGTGACCTAACAAACAGAAAGACCGTATGAGTAACGCATGTAACACTTCATTCACATTGTCCTGCAGTGACCCGTTAAACACGGGCCAGTGGTTTCGGCCCACATCCACCCCTCTTTCTCCATTTTCCTCTCTAATTCTTCCTGTCTTTCACCGAAAGAGGCAAATCTGCCGCCAAAAGAGCACGGCGCTGGCTTAGACAAGCTCCAGGGAACATGAGCAAAGGGCCAGAGAGCGAGTAGACATGCCGTCTTTGTCTGTTCGAACATTCGCTACCCTCACTCAAGACGCGGAGTTAAGAAACGGATCAAAGCACATCTGTGGCTGCATGTAAGTGTGTGCATATATTGAGCAAGAGCACATGATTCATTTGGGACGTTACTGCACAGAGACAGTCATGATAGGAATATATGTTTTCAATTTACAAAAACAGCAAAGTGCAAACACTGGAAATCATGAATGACACATACGTGGAGGGGGGGAGAAACAACTGCCTTGGCTACACGTGTTTTCTTGTATAATTGGGGGGCTGTGATTTGTGTGAGGTCAACGGGACAAAGATGTCTTTAGTGTGAGCTCAGCTCTGTACAGCCTCGTATGAACCTGACCTCTAAAGGCCGAACTAAAGCCTGCCCACATGACTGGAATATCTGACTGACGGCTGGAAAATGTGGGTGGAAAGCACCCGAGTTAGGAGTTTCTCTTAGTCTGACAGTAAAAGGCCAAATCATGTATATTTCAGGCAAGGTGATGCAGCGGCCAACTTAACATTTGACAAGTTTCAAAGAAGCTATTGTATGTCCCACACAGTTTGGGATTTGCTTAAAAAAAACTAACAAGGAACAAAAAAAGTGTTGAAAATCGTCAAATAAGTGGTGTGGTAAAACAGGTTCATTTACTTTTAGACAAGCTGTATGAGGACTATTGCTTGCTTTTTCATCATGATCCTTTTTTTTTTTTTTTTTTTTACCATTCAGACTGTTTTTGAAATATAATATAATATAATATAATGCTGAGCAGCTGAAGTCTTGTATCAAGCCAAAAAATTTGCTTGCAAAATTTTAACAATTAGTATCCCCAATTCCCAAATGATTAAACATTGTAATTAAAAGGAAAGCTGATGAGAGTGACAGTGTTAATTATGCCTAATTCCCATCTTTTTTGGAGTGTGTTGCAGCCATCAAAATCAAAATTTGGTTATATTTAAAAAATACAATTAATTCGGTCAGTGAAAACATTGGAAATCTTTTCTTTGTGCTTTTGTCAATTAAATAAAGGTTACAGAGAATTATCAAATGACAGATTCTTGATATTTTGCATTTAAAAAAGGTCCCAATTTTTCTGATTTGGGGTTGTATAATATAATAATAAAAGTTAGATGCTAATAGATGCTATTAAAGCATATTGCTTTAATGTAAATCGTCACAGACACACAGCAGAGGCACCAAATCTGAGAACACAGCATAAGAGGTTAACAAAATCAGCTTTATTTCCCACACAGTGGCTTTATTGTTATCCAATTTAATTTCTTAACTTCTTTATTTTATATCCTAGAAAGCATATTGCTGTGAAGTAAACAGCTAAATCAGTCGGCCAATGCCTATGCTTTTATATCATTATTACAATGTGTAGTGTTTTAGTATTGCATGTGTCAGAGTAACTGTCAAACTGTAATGATTTCAATAACCTCTAATGCAGCCTTGTCAGATTTAGTGACCCTGCTGTATGTGGTATGTAGGCTAGTTGTTCATATCAGAGGAAAGGACTTTCTAGAAAATAAAATAAGTTCAGACATCACCAGAATGAATTTGGGTAACATTAAAGTTGTTTTATGTTTATTTACTGCAGTCACAATAATATTGTATTATAGTATTTTAAAAAATTGGAAAAAAGGTAATTGCAGCTTCTTAGAATTGTTAACTTTTTTATTGCAATTCCGACTTTACATTTTGCAATTCAGTTTTTTTTTTGTTTCCACTACAAAATTAAGGTTACTGTGACTTTTGTCTCAAAATTTTGACTTTTTTTTAAATCATAATTGCAAATTTATATCTTACAGTTCTGACTTTTCTTCTCAAAATTCTGCCTTCTTCTCAGAAAAAAAGTCAGAATTGTGAGATACAAAGTAGCAAATACCTTTTTCCAAGCGTGTTCTCATATGCACATTTAATGAACAGTGACCTTTAGTAATTCGGCACCCCTTCCCATTTTTGGGAACACTATTTTGAGTTACTTTGTCTGTTCTTGTACTGTTATTGTTGTGCTGTTCTTCACAAACTGAAAGTATTTGGCACATACTTGACCAAATAAGTGTTTTGAGTGAATGATTCAATGACTCTCTCATAAATAGAATCGGTAACACTTTATTTTAAGGTGTCCATAATACAGAGTAATTACCTAGTTAAGTACTTAGTAGTAGCAGTTGTACTTACATGAAATAAAATGTACTTACCATGTAACTAAGTTATGGAATAGCCTGTAATTACAGTTTGTAATTATGTAGATGTAATAGGCAGCTACTGTTACACAGCTACTTATTTAACCAAAAGATTGTTACCTATGTGTTGCAGACTTTATACAACGTAATTATAAATGTAAGTGAGCTACTATAAGCTACTTAAAATAAAGTGTATCAAGATTGTACTTAAATGTACTTCATGTGTATCTATACCGTACACCTTATCCAGCTGCACCTTAGTTTGATTTAACCCACCAGTACACAGCTTAAATATATGTAATACCTTTCTAATTACATTAAAATTAAAGAATATTACACAGGCATAAGCTACTTAAAATAAAGTGTATCAAGATTGTATTTAAGTGTACAAGTAGCTGTGTAACAGACTCGGCCTGTTACATATGAGTAACAGTAGCTGCCTATTACATCTACATAATTACAAACTGTAATTACAGGCTGTTCCATAACTTAGTTACATGGTAAGTACATTTTCTTTCATGTAAGTATAAAGGCTACTACTAAGTACTTAATTAGGTAATTACTCTGTATTATGAAAATAATATAAAGTGTTACCATAGAATCATTTGTCGCCACCTACTGGCATAACTATATAGTCTGCTAAAAACTCAATACTAAAGGCACTTTCACAGTGACGATAACTACAAAGTTTTAACAACTGTACTAAATTTGTGATATAGTTGGAATGGCTTTCCAGCTGATGAACGATAAAAAAATCATGTACAGCCAATCAGAATCCACCAACTTTAAAGTGCTTGAGCAATTAAACCTAAAGACAACATGCCGTATGCCGTATGCATTCCTGGTGAACAAATTTAATATAGTTAATATAGCTAATATAGCTATCGTTATAGCTAGCTATCCAACAGAATTTAACAAATAAAAAGAACAAAGAAAAAGCTGCTATATTTGTTTGTGGGACAGTTACATTTCCTGTCCTGCACCAGTATGGCTTTCCTGGAAAGAAAGTTTGCTCCCTTAAAATGATGTCTTTGTGATTTATGTACGTGCTATGAAGGATACGCTGATGATACTGTACACTGAGGAGCAACTGTTTTTTATCAAAATACAGACCATACACTATTTGGAAGCCAACTGAAAACAACAAACTCTGTGGAGACTTTTCCTCAGGAAATGTACAAGAAAGATGAAAAATAGCAGAAAACACAGAGGGAGATGGAGAAGAGGGGTCAACAGCAGATAGACAGTGGATGCCTGTCAAAATCAATTTATAGGCAAGAATTTAAAAATACAGAAAAAATAAAATGTCTATGGTGTGTGACAAAGATGAAGTGCCTTTAGCTGTAAATTGTGATTAGATAATGCTCACACAAGCTCTCCTGCCAAAACTGCCTTTATTTGTGTATGTTTGAGGTTTCCATATGAGTGACACTAACTGAAGTTCATGAAATGATGATAAATGTGTCATCTATATCGTACTGTGCAACAATACTGTGCTGAAAGCTTCTTGCACTCATTCTGTAACACACAAAATCCCACATCTGCAATACCTGTCGTGCCGTATGATCTGTCTCTATGTCATGTTTCCTGAGGCAGGCCAGACAACGGGCGTCAGGAGCGCTGCCAGTATTCCAATCTGAGGTGGCACCAGAGTCTATAACCCACTGTAACACACACACACACAGAGAACACGGTTCTAGCTTCGAGCGCTAATCAGGACCCCACCGTACCTGCCGCGCCACATGCCTCATAGACACGTCGTGTCGCTTCATGCAGGCCTGGCCGCGGTGATCCGGGGGGTTTCCGATCTCATAGGTGGATGTGGCGGCACTGTCTATTCTCCACTGAAGACACACATACATAAAGCATTATGATGATAACAGCAATACACATAAATATTTATAAACACACACAAACAATTTTTTTTTTGAAGAACTTGGAACTATATGTTACGATATAGCGGTTTGCTACTGCCGCAAAAATGCAAGTTAAGCATGTACAATGGGACTGTGTTGGCCAAGCATTCATATTTGAATATTTCTGGCCTTAAACTTTAAGGCTGGAATGAATCTGACACCGTTTCTTTGTATTTTTGGCTCACGAGGCTAAGGTTTTGACTTTTATTGTTCTTGTCAAACTTTCTGAACAGCTATTTTTTATGATTTCATGTTTGTCTCTTGTGCAACCTTAGAAATATCAAATCTCCACAAGAGCAAGCGTAACATGATCATGATACTGATACTCTCAACAAAAGAGTTGATGAGGTGCAAGGCTAAAAGTATTTCAAAATATTTATGAAGTGCTTTTGCACTGGAGTGCAGATGTCGCTTTGTTACATACCTGTAATAACACTTAATATTAACGTACTTCAAGACCAGCCAATTACTTTCATCCAGACGATGATGCACAGTGCACTGAATTCACAATTCACTGAAGCACATGCGATTAGTTGTGAGTCTTTGTAAGCTGGGAGAAAATACTAATGTATACATCATTCAGTAAAAGTAGCATCACATGCAGCTACTTACCTTGTCCACCATCCCATTGTCTGTGGCCATTTTCCGGAAAACAGCCTCTGCGATTGGGGATCTGCAGATATTCCCTGGGTATTGAGGAAAGGGAAGAAGAAATGTATTATTTTCGTAGGCAAGGATTATATGAAACCTAATAATGCTGTCTAACTCTGAGTAAATGCCATACATAAACATATACACAATATCTAGTTTTATTTTGACAGAAAATCAAGCATTATGTTAAGTTACATTTTAACTTGACAAACAGCACAGCAAAGCACACTTGTTCTGTATATTTTAAGACTGATCTTATTATACTATTATGTTTTCTTGTTTGCTTTATTTTGTAAATGTATATATACACACCACCATCAGTATAAAATTGCTGATTTGGTGCTTAAGTAAGATTTCTTATTATTATCAATGTTGAAACCAGTTGTGCCACTTAATTTTTTAATTATTTTATTTTTTTGGAAAACTGTGATGCATTTATTTTTTCAGGCTGAACAGAAAATTGAAAAGAACATAGACATGGATTTTTTTCACTGTAAACATCTTTACTGTCACTTTTGATCAATTTAACATGTCCTTACTGAAAAAAAAAATACTGTAAAAAAAAAAAAAACCTTACTGACCTCAAACTTTTTAACAATAGTGTATATTTATACATTTACACACTCTTACGATTATGGTCTTGTTTTGTTATATGCTGAAAACAACAAAACAAACCAAAAACTAATCCCCAGACAATAAAATATAACATCTTATGCAAAATGCTATCAAAACATATCCTAATGCCATTATGAAAATAAGAAAGCGCTCTAAACGGGGTTAGTTTATGTGTTTAGCAATATGACTAAAATCTGAGCGGAAATAGGCCAAGCTAGTGCTTAGAGAGTTAACATATGGATGATCAATGCTGAAAAAATATACAGTTCATCATGTCACTAACGCCAATATTAACGCGATGTGTTCATTAATATGTGAACGGATGAGATATGCGTGTGATTGCATTATGCCGGTTTGTGAGCTCACGGTGACAGCTTTCATTCACTGAATGAGGCCGGTGAACCAGCGATCATCGACCGAAACAGTGATGACCGTTTCCTCCAGCTGTAATGATGCCTTATCAGCAGCCCGTTTAAACATCACAATCAAATCAAAGAAGGTCTAGAGATATTTCATAAACTTTCTTACCCAAGCACACGAATAACACCGACTTTCCACCGGGAGTCGCCATATTGGTCACTATTACAGGTCCGCGCGCCACCGCTGAGGGTTGTCCAAGTTACCGCCTGTTCCAAATTCAGCAAGATAGCAGCTAGATTAAACAAGATTCAGCTAGAGTTTAAAAAGCCTGTGTTTGTTTTTACTCGCACACATAGAGTAAATAGCGGATAATATAATTGTTGTTTTTAAAATCTACTTTTAGGAAATCAGTAGACAGTATTTTGTTACATAAATAGAGCGAAAAAGCCTGATACACACACTTTCACTTTTTTCCTTTACATGGTTATAAATTCCTACACAACTATCAATACTGCCGCTGTGACAAGAGGAATCTTCTCCAACAAAATATGAAAAAATCACAGACTGTATCTAACGTGGCGTATACAGTTTTGAGTAAATGTCTCATATTTTGTAATGAGTAAGTAAGCTACACAGTAATGATTAAGAAACTTTTCTCTGATGTCTTTTCAGGCTTGCGTTTATAAGCCTAATCAGTCCTGATTCTATTATTGGTATCACAATCCCCTTAGTGGAACAGATACAGATCTAGGTGGTCAGGTTGTGGGAAAGTCCTGTTTTCCAGACCATATTTAGAACGAGTTTAGATTGCAGTATTTTTCAGTCAGCAGCCCGGCCTGCTTAGCCATACTTGCTCTGTTGTGAAACCAGATTATACTTCAGTGTCAGTGGTGTGCACAGATCTGCCAGGAATCACGCTCCCAGGGCAGGTGGGATAACCCTATAGAAATCGCGTTCTAAGGGCACCTCGATATAAGGACGAAAGGGCACTTTAACATTGACGATTAAGGGGGCAGTGGCTCGTATCCCCCTACCTCCACCTCCCGTGCATGCCACTATTCAGTGTATTAATAGTGTGCACCAGATGTGAATTTACTGCACAATAAATTTATGTGCATACACATCTGACAAAGTCAACAAAGGAAACTCAGAGAGCCTACACCTATGGGGTTAGGCCAATGAAAATAACACAGGATCTAAATTATATGCATCATAAATCTATGGTGGTGTAGTAATACATTCACTTGGTAGACACTTTTAAACACAGCACCTACAGTGCATTCAAGATATATATTTATTAGTTTATTGGGAATGGAATCCATGAACTTGCATTGTTAGTTCAACCGTAAACTACAAGAACATAAATCCCCCCCCACCCAAAAAAAGAATAAACAAAGACAAAACTCTTTTTTTTTTTTTTTTTTTAAATTTTGTGATGTTATGTAAGTTTATGTTTCATCATTTGCTGTTAAAAATGGAAATTACATTGTTCATACAAAAGAGAAAGGAAAAATAGAGATATGTATAAATCAACTCTTGTAAGAACATAAAATATAAAATACTTTTTATACACTCCTGTTCAATATTTTTTCCCTGAAAGAACTTAATACTCTTATTTATCAACATGCATTATGTTTGTTGTGCATTATATTGATTAAAAAAACAATTAAGACTTTTGTATTATTTATATTATTTAAATTTTTATATTTATTTTACAAATGATTTTTCTTTGAAGGATTCTGAAGGATCATAAGACAATGAAGACTGGAGTAACGGCTGCTGAAAATTCAGCTTTGTAACGGAAATAAATTACATTTTAAAATATAGAAAACAGTCTAAAAATCTTAAAATGTAATAATATTTCACAATATTACTGATCTTACTGTATTTTTGATCACATAAATGCAGTCTTTGTAAGCATAAGAGATGCATTTGTCTCATGTGCACAAACAGATTCCTATGCATGTTAACGATCTGATGATTTCCATAGAAACCTGTCAGCATTTGTAGGCAAATCATTTCACTCTACCTATCAGATACTAATAGGTCTATCAGCTTTCTTCTTTTGGCTTTGATGCATAACACTGTCAAAGAGAATGACCAGTAAGAGATTTAATGAAAACCATATTCCAGGGTCAGTGGCTCAAGCTGTGCCAAACTTTAAGGGAGGTGATATATGAATCCAACTTACTAAGAGATCCAGCACATCTTCTCTGTGCAATAACAAAACTGATATCCATTGACATAGTCATTCTTTTGGTTTTGACTGACTGGATTATGCAGCACAACTACTTTTTTCTTTAACCTTTAGCATCATGCTTGAGCCAGAGATTAATCTATCCAGCTTGATCTCTTACATGCTGTATTCACAAATTCAAATTCAGCTGGTTTGCAGCTGCTCCGCACACAAATCTCCTTGGTTTACTTCTCAGTAATGAGCAAATCTTGGAACTTTCATTAAGTATGTCTTCACATTATCATCCTCAGCCTTGCATATGGACACAATATGCTTTTGGCAGAAAATGCCTCTCAGATTTGAGTGAATGAAAAACTTGTTTCCTAATTTGAACCATTCTAATAGTGCAAAAACGAAAAATTTGCTGAAAATTTACTCACTCTCATGGGTTCCAAGATGTAGATGAGTTTGTTTTTTCATCAGAACAGGCTGGGAGAAATGTTAGCATTTCATCACTTGCTCACCAATAGATCCTTTGCAGTGAACGGGTGCTGTCAGAATGAGAGTCCAAACAGCTGACAAAAGCATCACAATAATCCATAATACTCCAAGTAATTCTTTAACGGTGTGTTTTTAATAAACACATCCAACATTAAGACATTTTAACCTCCAATCATTAAAATATAAGTTCATCTATAATATAGCTTTCTCCAGTGAAAAATTCAGCTCATCTGAATCAGGAGGGAAATATGCACATATCAAGCACCGTTTAAAAGCAAAAACAGTCCATAATAGTTCTAAAGAAATATGTCAGTAGATTTTGATGTGAGAAAATAACAAGGATCTTTTTTTTTTACTGGAGGAAGTGTTATTATAGATTATGGACTTGTATTTTGGCCAGAAGTCACCATTTAAAGTTAAAATACCTTAATGATGGATTTGTTTTTGCAGATTATCACTTTACAAGATGTTAATTGACTTTAATTGCTGTAGTCATGTGGATTACTTGTGCATGGATTATTGTGATTTTATCAGCTGTTTGGACTGTGACGGCACCCATGCACTGCAGAGGATCCACTGGTGAGCAAATGATGCAATGCTAAATTTCTCCAAATCTGTTGCATTGAAGAATCAGATTCATCTTGGATGGCCTGAAGGTGAATATTTTATCAGAACGTTTTTAATTTTAGGTGAACTATTCCTTTAAATCTGTAAACTCTAAAACAAATAAATAAATAAAAAAGATGTGACGCATTATTCAAGACCTAAATACCCTTGCCAGTCTAGTAGAGGTTATGTGTAGAGAGTCTGACATAATCATACCTCGCTCCAGACCTAAATGATTAACCTTTAATCACATTGCTGTTTCCTATCAGAGATCATGTCTGGAATCACTGATGTATTTATTCAGAAAGACCTTGAGTGATCATTCTAAGGTGTGGAATGGACACATCACAACCATTTGCTTTGTGAGATGTGTAAACAAGGTTAATGGAAGGTTAAGGTTTTGGTTGTAATTTGTCATGCAGTGGTTTCACATGTTATAATTCATATGTGATGAAGAGGCCTCTGTATTTTGGAAAAAAGCTCATTGTGGCCTTTAGGATTTGGATTGAGCTTACTGTTCAATACCAATATAAGTGTGCTGATACAGTCAATTATAGTTATTAAGGTTTGTAAGTGATGTGGGATGCTGAAAATTTAAAGATGTTTGCGTATTTCGGACCAGACTGACACGACGATGAGTCTCACCCTATCTCATCTGGATCTACGTACAATTTTAGAAGCTCTGGGGTCAGAGAAGCCATATGTTGGTTTTAGCATACTGCTATTGCCTTGGATATTTTCCAGCTAACTGCACAGCAGGCACTTTAAAACACATAAATTATATCCACACAAATTCCTGGTTCTGACTCTGGGTTGAGTGGAGAAATGAATTCTGGGTTACGCTAAGTGGACAGTTGCTTTCTGAAGTCTGCAGTTTAGTGCATTTTGCACATTGCGCAATGTACAAACACTCCACAGGAATCCAATCTAGAGAAAGTCTTGCCAGGATGATGATATGGGGTTGTTATGGTGGTTTTTGATGGGTTGCTATGCGGTTACTAGGGTATTCTGGGTGGTAGCTTACTGGCCGGAGTTGTTTCATTGTATTTTTCACCAAATAAAAATCATATGACCGATGGCTTAGAAAAGTCAAAGCAATTCTAAGTTATTTTACTGCCCAGAAATGAGGTATAACGGATTAGAGGTTATGAGTTAAGTAACTGCTCATCAAGCACTCTCTCTCTCTCTCATACACAAACAGTAAGTACATCACCTCCTCAAGTGTGCTGCCATCTACTGGTTTCATGGAGATCCTGCATTCATCTAAATCCCCTCGCAATGTCTCTCTGCCATAAATCTAAATTTGTAGAATGCTTTTAATTAGAGTAGGAGTGGAAGCCAATTAAAGTTTGTGTGTAGTGCGTGTGCTTCTATTTATTAAGTGTACACACATGCTAACACTTATGAAATGATCCCTTTGGATAGTCCCATATGCACAAGAGTACAACAAACAAAAAATTAGCAGGTCAGATGTCAAAAGATGTTTTCCATTTTTTTATTTCTTTGTTTGACACTACAACCCTGCACACAGGGAGAAATATTGAATCAAGGCCACACAATGCATAAACAGATGTTGAGAAAAAATAAGAACCAGAACAAGAATGAAATCATTTTAAAAAGATATCTGTTGTTGTCACAAAATCATTGAACTGGATTTTTTACACTTTAGAAATATTACCTGGATTAAAATAAATCCAGCCTCCCTTAAAGGGATAGGTCACCATAAATTAAAATTCTAATTACTCACCCTCATGTCGTTCCAAACCCGTAAGACCTTCGTTCATCTTCGAAACACAAATTAGGATATTTTTGATGAAATCTGAGAGCTTTCTGACCCTACATAGACAGCAATGCAATTGACACATTCAAGGCCCAGTAAGGTAGTATAAGAACGTTGTAATTTTATGAAGCTACAAGAATACTTTTTGTGCACAAAGAAAACAACATTTTCTTTTCTGTGTCAGTCTTCGACACATTCACGAGAGTACCACGCATGCGTATGGCACTGCTGATGTGGATGCTCTGCACCTTGTTTACAAGCAGATGAATGCACATACATGCCTTGTAGTACTCTCGTGCAAAAAACACTGACACGGAAGAGAAGAAATTGTTGAATAAAAGTCTTTATTTTTGTTTTCTTTGCACACAAAAAGTATTCTCGTTGCTTCATAAAATTAAGGTTGAACCACTGACGTCACATGGACTATTTTAACTATTTCTTTACTACCTTTCTGGGCCTTGATTGTGGTGGTTACATCGCTGTCTATGCAAGGACAGAAAGCTCTTGGATTTCTTCAAAATTATCTTAATTTGTGTTCCAAAGATGAACAAAGGTCTTACTGGTTTGGAACGACATGAGGGTGAGTAATTAATGCAATAATGACAGAATTTTCATTTTTGAGTAAACTATCCCTTTAAGTTCCTTCATTGTTTAATGTTCTTTTACCTAATTATTACCTAATAAATTATGCAATTTTATCACCAGATCTTGGATTCAATATTTTTGTCAACTTGTTTTCTTCCAATTATCACAGGTTTTGTTTTTCTTTTTGATTGCAGGCCTCATTTATTTGAGCTGATGCACCAAAAATTTTGTGATCATTTTACCAGCATTCACTAAAAATGAGGCACAGATGCTCAATCAATGAGGACTATGACCAATCAGTTCCAAAAAGAAAAACAAAACCTGTGCTAACTGAAAGAAAGCAAGCTGACAAAGAAATAATATACAGTGCTGCTTGAAAGTTTGTGAACCCTTTAGAATTTTCTGTATTTCCGCATAAATATGACCCAAAACATCATCAGATTTTCATATAAGTCCTGAAAGTAGACAAAGAGAAACGAATCAAACAAGTCAGAGAAAAATATTTTCTTTGTCATATATTTATTGAGAAAAATGATCCAGTGTTACATTTCTGTGCATTGCAAAAGTATGTGAATCTTTGCTTTCAGTATCTGGTGTGACCCCCTTTTGCTGCAGTAACTGAAGGTAAAGTTTCTTGTAAATGCTGATCAGTCCTGCACAATAACATGTAGGAGTTTTAGCCCATTCCTTAGTGCAGAACCACTTAAATTCTGTGATGTTGGTGGGTTTCCTCCTATGAACTGCTTGCTTAGGTCCTTCCACAATATTTGAATTGGATTAAGGTCTGGACTTTGACTCAGCCATTCCAAAACATTAACTTTGTTCTTCTTTAACCATTCTTTGATAGAATGACTTGTGTGCTTGGGGCTGTTGTCTTGCTGCATGACCCACATTCTCTTGAGAATCTGTTCTTAAACAGATGTCCAGACGTTTTCCTTTAGAATTTGCTGGTATAATTCAGAATTCATTGTTCCATCAATGATGGCAGGCTGTCCTGGCCAAGATGCAGCAAAACAGGCCCAAGCCATGATACTACCACCACCATGTTTCACAGATGGGATAAGATTCTTAAGCTGGAATGCAGTGTGTTCTTTTCTCCGAACATAATAGCTTCTCATTTAAACCAATAAGTTCTATTTTGGTTTCATCCATCCATTAAAACTTTCTCCATATGTCCTCTGGCTTTTCCACATGATCTTTAGCAAGCAATTTTCTTTTTGGAGAACAGTGGCTTTCTTCTTGCAACTCTGCCATGCACACCATGGTTGCTCAGTGTTCTCCTGATGGTGGGCTCATGAACATTAACATTAGCCAATGTGAGAAAGGCCTTTAGTTGCTAAGAAATTTCCCTGGGAACCTCACAGACTATTACACATTCTGCTTTGTAGTGATCTTTGTTGTTCGACCACTTCTCGGGACGGTAACAGTGGTCTTGAATTCCCTCCATGTGTACACAATCTGACTGTGGATTTGTGGAGTCCAAACTCTTTAGGGATGGTTTTGTAACCTTTTCTATACTGATGAGCAACATCAACTCTTTTTCCGAGGTCCTCAGTAATCTCCTTTGTTCATGACATGATTCCTTCCACAAACATGATCAGACTTTGATAGATCCCTATCTTTGAATAAAAGAGGTCATGTACTTACATTTGATAGTCATTGCACTGACTGAAAACACCTCTGCACAGATGGACTCTAATTTCACCTTTAAATTAACTGCTAATCCAAGAGATTCACATACTTTTGCCACTCACAGATATGCAATATTGGATAATTTTCCAGAATAAATAAATGATAAAAAAATATTTTTGTCTCATTGGTTTTATTGGGTTCTCTTTGTCTACTTTCAGGACTTGTGCGAAAACCTGATTATGTTTTGGGTCAAATTTATGCAGAAATATAGAAAATTCTAAAGGGTTCACAAACTTTCCAGCATGATAATATAACATTATAAGAGATTTACAAGCAATATTTTGTAGGCCAGTCATTTTGATAAAGAACACAAGGTGAGAAAGAAATCCTAAAAACCTACGGTGAGCAAAGTCAGTAAGTTAACATTAACTAGCATTTTCAGTAAAAATAAAATCCTCTCTAGGTCAAAATAACTGGAACATGACATGACAGTTAATTCTTATAAAAACATTAAAAAATTCTAAATAGCTGTAAAAGTATTTGCAAGCCCTGCTTTGAAGACGTTGAGTCACAATCTGTTTCCACATCTTCCTCACCACTGCCTACACATCTCTCCAGCCAGAGCTCGCGTTGTCTTGACCTGTTAGTGGGTGGAGTTGATGAGTAGTATGAACAGGTAAAGGTGTGCGTCAGTGCGTTCTCATCTACTATCTACTCATTATCGGACCCCTCAAAACATTTTGCAACACAGTTGTTGTGGACTTAACGCGAAATAATACACTGCACAATGCTGAAGAAAACGCAAGGCTCGGCCGACGTGGATGCGTCGCGCATTCTTGTGAAGGGGCCCGAGTTTTTGAGGAGACAGATAGAGCGAGAAAGCGAGGCGAATAAAGGACGCGTCAGTGCGGTGGAGAGGTTGGCAGCCACTAAACCTCAATATGTAAAAAGCCAACAAGTGGTCGGTTCCACTCAGGAACCGGTTATCAGCATCGGGTCTGCTTCCGTGAGCAGCCAAGGGTCTTCACACTGGCACGGTTCCGTCAATAACACCGCTAATGTTGATGTTGAGGATACACAGTCGCCTGAAGAAGATAGTAATGTGGTGAGAAGGAGCAGCTCGAAGAAACGAGACTCGATTTTACTATACAGACAAAAGTGTGAACTCTTAAGAGGATCGCCTGGCGGGAGCAGAAGATTGATTAAAAAGTCGCTATTCGCTATTAAAGACAAGACAAACGCGTTTTCGGAGGCGCGCGGTGGTGAATGCGCCACACTGAAGGCCAGTCGGGTAACTTTACCCATCTCAAACAGGCACTCGGGTGAGACAAACGGTGAGCCGAAAGGACCTCCTCACAGGAAAGTCACTGAAACCCAGGAGCAGGAGCGCAGGAGCCGGAGGGGGGTGGCGCGCTCCAGCTCTGACATCAGCTCGCGCTACTCAAAAAACTTCGCGGACTTCGACGCGTTCTTCAAATACTGCGGACTCGAGGGTGACGTCATCGAGTCCCTGGGCAGAGAGAACTTCTCCGCGCGCTCAGAAGACCTCAGCTCCAAAATCCGGAGCATCAGTGCCTCGACTTCAGATGACGGGTTCTCGAGGAGCAGCGACGGTCTGCAGGAGGAGGAACTGCAGGAGACTGTGCGTCAGGGGTCGTCGGTGGTCGAGCGCAACGCTCGGATCATCAAGTGGCTTTACAGTTGCAGAAATGCGGCGGAGTCGGGAAAGACTCTTCGAGATCTGGATTAATTTGGGTCATATTAAAAGCGCTGGTTTTGCCAGTATCACGCATAAAATGACCTGGGTGCTTTATATGAGAGCACACGATGTCTGTTAAAGATCGCTTTATCTGGAAAGCATCTGTTGTGTACAAACATCTGACAGACGTCTGTAAGATGTCAGTTTTGCATATATTTTAAACCATAAACATCTTAAAGACATCTTATAAACGTCTATTTGACATCTGATAGACGTCACACTGCAGATGAGCAAACACTCTAAAAAATACATCTAAATGCAGATGTCAAATAGATGTCTCTGAGATGTTAGTGTGCTGTGATCCCTTGACTCTGTGAACATCTTATTGGTATTTAGCCAATCAGAGACGCTCTCTGCCTGACTGAGTTGGCTGACATGTTCATTTCCTTCAAATTCAACTAACTGGCTAATTCACCAATTTCTAATGAGGTTTTAGAATGGTGGTTTAAGATCTGTGTGTAGGTCTGTGGTTAATATTTTGTTGTACAACATAAATTACACACACCTCACCCCTGAAAGCATCTGTAACAAATTGCTATTTAGGGACAACAACAGTTTCGTCAAGCACATACACATCCTTGTGGTGGTTTTAGTCTTTATTTAACAGCTCGTTAGTGTGTAATTTATGTTGACATTAATATTTCTTAAGGGAATGCTAAGTACAGACCGTATTTTACTCGTAAATCCAAAACCGCCATTCTAAAAACCCATAGGAAATTCCAAAGAGAACACATGGTTGAAAAATGGCTAATTATCTTGCTGGTTTTAGGACCTCAAACTGCTGTATTGGTTTAGCTGTTTTGGTTAAGCCTTTTGTAGGCTACATGCCAGTACTTGATCCTGGTTACGCATTCCAATATATCTACCTAGATATCATGTTACTTGATTATGTAATATATTAAAAGTTGGATTTTTTTTTAGGAAAGAATTTCCATTGCATTTTATTTTGGTAGTGTTATGTGAAAACCACCTTTGCACATGAATCTATGGAAACAGTATAGTTTACAGAGACAAATGACGTTCAAGCCAAACAGGCCATCAAGCCTGTCAGCTATAGAATGCAGAGGGTAGCACCTGGCCCTGAGATATGGAAAGATATGGCTTCAAACGAGCACTTCTGTCCATTGTTGTGCAACAGCGGAAGCGGTGAACAAAAAGCAAGTACATTCACACCCAGTGTGGGTGTATTTAATTTGTGCCAGTGTTAGTTCAAAGATTAGGTGTCTGTTTATTACGACTGACTGCTGACTGTCTAGTCATATCTTCCCTGACTCAATATACCTTGCAAATATGAAATGTATTTTAAGTAACTTGATAAAGTGTGTGCATTGTTGAGTCAAACAACCTGACATGCTATGCAAAAATGCTATGTGATCATATGTATCAGTCAATAAAATGTTTTCTTACCTTTCTAGCACTGTTACTGTTATCTAAGAGGGTATGCAGTTTACATTAGTATAATTTGTAAATCTGTTAGGTTATAGCTCTTGTATTTTAAAATAGTTCAAGAAGATAATGGGACAAGTATTTTAATGACTATAAATGCATATTTATAATGAAAAAAAAAACCCACTCTAAAACACAGGTTTTACAGGTGTTACTTAACTGACCCAGTGCTTCTTTTCATCATTCTGCACATGACTGAAGATTTGGCAACCGGCAGGATTTTTAAAAAAAAATTTTTTACCCATTGTACGCAGTGTTTTCACACGCACACAAAAACTTAACCCTCTGGCCTCTCAAATGCAGACTGTGGCAGGTTAGATCTTGCAGAGGGAGTGTCCATGGCCTTTACACTACTTTAAATAATTATTGGAAATGCAAGGTTTTTTGGCTTCCAGCTGCGGATGCATGTCAGAATTATTCTAATTTTTGCTTTACATATACAAACTGACAAGTTTTTCTAAACACGTCAAAAACAAAAGAGCATCATTTATGACTGTTGTTGGCATTTGCCTCTTTTATGAAAATTATGAAGTAAGAAACAATTTAGCTGATGTCCATTCTATTCAGATGGTAAAAATAAAAAATTATTCAGGGGTCATGAAGCTTTACTGGAACATAAAAATTTATTGGCACTAGACACACACACACACACACACACACACACGTAAGTTACTTGCTATGTTCACAAATGGTTCTAAGCATTTATGTGCACAGCATGTAATTTTCAGCTTGGTTTTTTCACTGGTTTAAATGGCATGACTTCTAATAACCTGCAGCCTGGTGTGGACTTTCATCTAGGTAGGGCTTTACCTGACACAAATATAAGTCAAATGTCATATAAAGAAACTGACACAAGGCCTATATCTCAGTAAGGACTTATGGACTAATAAAAATGAAAAATTCTCATCATTTGCACACCCTCCACCTGTTCCAAACTCATATGAGTTTCTTTCATCTGTTGAACACAAAAGAAGATATTTTGAAGAACGTTGGTAACCAAACAGTTGACGGCAGCCATTGACTTCCATAGTATGGAAAAAAATACTATGAAAGTCCTGTTTGGTCAATTGTTTGGTTACCGGCATTCCCTACAACATCTTCTTTCGTGTTCAACAGATACAGGTTTGGAAGAAATTGAGGGTGAGTAAATGACAACAGAATTTTAATTTTTGGGTGAACTATCTATTCTAATTCAAATGACCAAAGAGTCGTTTTCTGTAGCAGATAGCTAGACACCTAGTTAGGAAATTGTTTTGAATAGTGTCCTTCAAATAAAAATAAAACCTATCCAATATTGTCATACACTGAACAAAATTATAAACGCAACACTTTTGTTTTTGCCCCCATTTTTCATGAGCTGAACTCAAAGACTTTTTCTATGTACACAAAAGGCCTAGTTCTCTCAAATATTGTTCACAAATCTGTCTAAATCTGTGTTAGTGAGCACTTCTCCTTTGCTGAGATAATCCATCCACCTCACAGGTGTGGCATATCAAGATGCTGATTAGACAGCATGATTATTACACAGGTGTGCCTTAGGCTGGCCACAATAAAAGGCCACTCTAAAATGTGCAGTTTTACTGTATTGAGGGGGTCCGAAAACCAGTCAGTATCTGGTGTGACCACCATTTGCCTCACGCAGTGCAACACATCTTCTTCGCATAGAGTTGATCAGGTTGTCCACTCCTCTTCACTGGCTGTGAAGTTGCTGGATATTGGCAGGAACTGGAACATGCTGTCGTATACGCCGATCCAGGGCATCCCAAACATGCTCAATGGGTGACATGTCCGGTGAGTATGCTGGCCATGCAAGAACTGGGATGTTTTCAGCTTCCAGGAATTGTGTACAGATCCTTACAACATGGGGCCGTGCATTATCATGCTGCAACATAAGGTGATGGTCATGGATGAATGGCACAACAATGGGCCTCAGAATCTCGTCACGGTATCTCTGTGCATTCAAAATGCCATCAATAAAATGCACCTGTGTTCATTGTCCATAACATATGCCTGCCCATACCATAACCCTATCGCCACCATGGGCCACTCGATCCACAACGTTGACATCAGCAAACCGCTCACCCACACGACGCCATACTTGCTGTCTGTTATCTGCCCTGTACAGTGAAAACCGGGATTCATCCACCTCTCCAAAGTGCCAGACTCCCTCGAATGTGAGCATTTGCCCACTCAAGTCGGTTACGACGACGAACTGCAGTCAGGTCGAGACCCCGATGAGGATGACGAGCCTGCAGTTGAGCTTCCCTGAGACCGTTTCTGACAGTTTGTGCAGAAATTCTTTGGTTAAGCAAACCGATTGTTGCAGCAGCTGTCCGGGTGGCTGATCTCAAACGATCTTGGAGGTGAAGATGCTGGATGTGGAGGTCTGGGGTGGTGTGGTTGTGGTCTGTGGTTGTATGAGGCGGTTGGATGCTTTGCCAAATTCTCTGAAACGCTTTTGGAGACGGCTTATGGTAGAGAAATGAACATTCAATTCACGGGCAACAGCTCTGGTGGACATTCCTGCAGTCAGCATGCCAACTGCACGCTCCCCCAAAACTTGCGACATCTGTGACATTGTTCTGTGTGATAAAACTGCACATTTTAGAGTGGTCTTTTATTGTGGCCAGCCTAAGGCACACCTGTGCAATAATCATGCTGTCTAATCAGCATCTTGATTTGCCACACCTGTGAGGTGGATGGATTACCTCGGCAAAGGAGAAGTGCTCACTAACACAGATTTAGACAGATTTGTGAACGATATTTGAGAGAAATAGGCCTTTTGTGTCCATTTAAAAAGTCTTAGATCTTTGAGTTCAGCTCATGAAAAATGGGGGCAAAAACAAAAGTGTTGCGTTTATAATTTTGTTCAGTGTATTTGGTAATAACTGTTGAGTGAACACAATGAAACCACATTGACACACATTCAGATAAAGGTTAACTATACAGTATAATAAAGACAGGTTTTAGATTAACTGTGTTCTCAGGACAAGGGTAAACAATTTTTTTAAGAAAGACTTCATCTTATGTACTTCATCAATGCACACAAAATAGTAAATAAAATAAAATAAAAACTCAAATATAAATATAAGCTAATATTAAAAATACAATATTACGTAATAAGTATTAAAATGCAATATAATACAATTGTATAAATACAAGAATACATTAGAAATAAGATATGATTAAAATTAAGAATGTACATCTTTACATTTTCTAGCTGCTGTTCATTGTCTTGTTTTTTTATTATTTTATTTTTAATAATTTGGTTTTTATCTCACAAAGCTTTGTACTCACGGCTGGCTGAGGGGATTACAAATAAACCTATTTATTCCTTCTATACAAAACCAAGCAGTGAAATGTTTACTTCAGTTTATTCCATCGTTCATTCTCTCCATTTCCCTTCCCCCAACACAAAATCAAAACATGGCAACATGTGCGGCGTCTGTGTCACGTGTAAGAAACTGCAGCGGCAGAGAGCTCGGAATAAATCGGTCAGTGATCGACAGGGCCGAGAACCAATCAGCTTGGGAATTCCGGGTAGCAACAAAATAAATACAAACACGGCGGCCAATCACAAACGACGGGAGGCGTGCCTTACATTCCGCTTTTCTGAATGTTTACTTCCGTCAATATTCAAAGAAAAGCAGAAAATTATCATCATAACAAAGGACTCGCTGTAAGTAAAGTTAAATATACGTTTATTATGAATACAGATACACGATTTTGCGAGTGAAACAACGATAGTGTTAGAGATTTGAGCTGTCTTTAGTGTTTTGTCGACGTTTAAAAAGATAAGGTTCTTGGCAGGGTTTGCATTTGAGCAAATTTATTGGCAGTAGTTGTTCAAAGAGCCAGAGCTCATCCACAATTTACAGATTAACATCAAAATGCGTCATTTTTGTTTTTACAAAGATAATGGTTTACATCAAGATTGTGAAATAAGGCTCTTAAGCCTTGAATGACTGTTATTGTGTGTTATCTGATCAGATCAGGATGATATTGTTTCATCACGTGATATGTGATAAGCCTTTGTTGAGTTATAATGATTTGAGATAAGAGTCTCTTGTATTCAGATCTCTGGAGCAGGTGGAAAAAGATGCCGTTCTTGGGCCAAGATTGGAGGTCTCCAGGGTGGAGCTGGATCAAAACTGAGGACGGCTGGAAACGCTTTGAATATTTCAGCCACAAACTGGGAGACAACATCAATGAACTTTCCTTGGAAGAGTAAGAAATGCTTTGAATTATGTCAGTGTAATGTAGTGATAGTTTTTGGGGTTCAAACCTGCAACCTTTCAGTTACCACCTCCGATCTTTAACCCCAAGGCTACACCACTTCAGAAAAGCATTGAGGAACAGACTAAAAAGGAAGTGTGTATGTGGCATGTGGGAAGTCAGATATCCGTGTTTAGAACTGGTGTGTGTTATTTTCACCGTCTGTGGTTATTGTCTGGAGTAGCGTAGAATAGACAGCCATGAACTGGTTTTGAATGCATTCAGCCAATGATTCACTGACTGAGCTAAAAACACCTTAGTCTGACCATGCTGTCATGGAAACAGACCTGAGGTCGGTCAGACAGACTACAAGGAAACGTGAACATTTGAAACCGTCTGGATATGTGAAGATGCAAGTAGGTGTTTGGATAGTTTTAGTGTACCTCTGCATCACATGTGATCTCTTTGTTAAATTTCACTAGACAATAGAGCGAACACTCACCCGTATAAGCTAAAACGTCTTCAGATCTTCGGAACTCATTTAGCAATACTTGGATTAATAATTAAAAAGAACTTGCATTGGTTTGTTTATTTGCACTAGGTTTTATTGCATTTTGTGTCAAGTTTATGTGTACCAGTTAGTACTCCTAGCAGATAACAGTCTAAATTGCATGCTTGCCATCTGTTCATCACATGATCATATACTTTTTGTAGGACTGCCTTAAATGGAAATGTAATGTCTAAAGCATATTTTGTAATAGTCATAATAAACTTTACCTTATTAACTTTACAGATTGGACAATGACAAGGAGAATGTCTACGTGGGAGATGTCTGTGAAGTAGCTGCCAAGAAGAGAAAAAAAGACTTCTTCAACAACAACACTAAGTCACAGTGTAAAAATTACATAATATTTTATTACGTCACACTTAATTATCACAACAATGATCTCAAATGTCACAGTAAATTAGAGATTTTTGGGAGAGTGGGCAATTATGTTGCTTAGTGGTCATTATATAAAAATGAAATGCAACAGGATGCTGACCAATACAAGAATATATGACCACAGAATGCTACAAGTGTCCAATCAGAATCAAGATTTCTAGAGAGCTGTGCAGTGATTACTAATTTACTCCTTTTTAACATCTTAGCCAATCACAGATAAATGCAGATATAATCCTAAGCAGTTGAAAATTCTGTCATCGCTTACTCACCCTCAAGTTGTTCTGGACATCTATGCGTTTCTTTCTTCTGTGGAACACAAAAGAACATATTTAGAAGGAAATTTGGTAACCACACAGTTTCAGTTCCCATTGATTCCTATTGAAACTGTTTGGTTACCAACATTTTTCAAAATATCTTCTTTTACGTTCCACAGAAAAAAGAATGCCATACACGTTTGGAACAATATAGGGGTGAGAGAATTTTCATTCAGAATTTTCATTTCATTTAGAGTTTTCACATACCTTTAAAGTTGTAGTATATAGATGAAATATATTTTATTGTTTTTCTCAGTTTTGTTCCAGGAGAGGTGGATCTACGTTCAGAAGGAGAGTACGCGAGAGGTGAGATGACTAATGTCACAGCATCAACATGTACAAGACTCAAAGAGTAGCAAACAAACAACATGAGTCATAGAACGTTTAATGTCATTGTTTATATATCTCAGTTCTCCCATCGGTAGTCTTTTCTAACCTTTGTCAAATGCGAACCGTGTGTTTGTTGTTGCAGAGGCATGGGTACTGTACGCTTGGGGAGGCTTTCAATCGTCTAGACTTTTCCAGCGCCATTCAGGATGTGAGGCGATTCAACTATGTGGTCAAAGTAAGAAAGTTCCGACCTTCGCTGAACAATTGCAAGAATGCCTCTCTCCATTTGATTTACTTACTCTGCTTCCCTTCTGTATCCTCTCTCACTTTATCCACTCTGTTTACTTCTCTTAGCTTCTGCAGTTGATTGCCAAATCCCAGCTGACGTCTTTGAGTGGAGCTGCTCAGAAAAACTATTTCAATGTCCTGGAGAAGATTGTGAGAAAAGGTGAGCAGATCGTTTTTTTCTGACTTTATCCGGTTGCATAGAAAATGCGGAAGACATATGTGACCCTGGACCACAAAACCAGTCTTAAGTCGCTGGGGTATATTTGTAGCAATAGCCAAAAATACATAGTATGGGTTAAAATGATAAATTTTTCTTTTATGCCAAAAATCATTAGGATATTAATAAAGATCATGTTCCATGAAGATATTTTGTAAATTTCTTACCGTAAATATATCAAAACTTCATTTTTTATTAGTAATATGCATTGCTCAGGACTTCATCTGGACAACTTTAACATCGATTTTCTCAATATTTTCATTTTTTTGCATCCTCAGATTCCAGATTTTCAAATAGCTGTATCCCGGCCAGATATTGTCTGATCCTAACAAACCATACAGCAAGGGAAAGCTTATGTATTCAGCTTTCAGATGACGTATAAATTTCCAAAAATTGACACTTAAGACTGGTTTTGTGGTTCAGGGTCACATGTTGTCTTGATATATGTGCATATACAAATATACATGTATATTTGTATGTTTTTCAATTGCGCAGTTCTGGATGACCATCAGAACCCACGACTGGTCAAGACGTTGTTGAATGATCTAAGCTCCACACTCTGCATCCTCATCCGAGAAGTTGGGAAGTCTGTGCTGATTGGCAACATCAACATTTGGGTCTGCCGTTTAGAAACCATCTTAAACTGGCAGCAGCAGCTCAGCAATTTACAAATTCCAAAGGTAGTCTTTGCATAATTTTCTTAAGGGTTAGGCATGGGCAAAAGTGGGTCAGTGGGTTTTCTGAATGAGTTCTGAATGAGCACCAAAAAAGAAAAATAAATAAATAAATTTGTCAACACACATCTAGTTGTGAGTAGTGGGATGATTAATAAATAATATGATTATATTATTATCCTATATCATGTAGCATTTTTATTTTTTTGTTACAATATACATTTATTATATTTAAAAAAGAAATGTTATTACATAATACATAATTAATACGAAATAATAAATAATAACCTTTAATTATAATTCAATAAACTAATAAATAGTGAAACATTAGTAAATAATACAAATAAATATATCAGATTTAAGGCACAATTACTAACTATTATAAAAAAGCAGAAAAATAATAATAAATGGTAAAATATAATATATAATGCTAAATATGTCTTGTTGCAGCAAGTTTCAAATGGCATGACGCTGAGCGACCTCCCTTTGCACATGCAAAACAACATCCTGTATAAGTTTAGTGATGCCTGTGACATCATCAATCTGGGTCAAGCCACACCAACACTGCACATGCTCAGTGAGGACCGGCATCTGTGGAAGAAACTGTGCCAGTTTCATTTTGCTGAGAAACAGGTGAGGAATAAGACTTTAAAAAGTCACTCATAAACAATCCTAATTGGATGATTCATCAGTTAGAGATACTGTCATTACCATCACACGCAAATCCATGTATACTATATCAATATTTCATTTAGTCATGCTTCAAATTGAAGAATTGCCCAGATATAATTGTCCGTTTAAGCACTTAATAATAATCATTTAAATCTCTTTGGAGATTAAAAATAGCTGAAAGTTGGGTCAGTGGCCTAATTTGACCACAAGATGGCAGTCAGGCATGTTCCTCACAGAGCTCTCTGTTTGTGTGTTCAGTTCTGCAGGCACTTGATTCTGTCAGAGAAGGGCCATGTGGACTGGAAGCTGATGTTTTACACACTTCAGAAATACTACCCTCAGAAAGAACAGTACGGAGACACTCTGCAGTTCTGCAAGCACTGTAGCATCCTCTTCTGGAATGTAAGAAATCTTTATTTAAATGTCAAACATTCTGGTCTGTGAATAAACAGCAAGAAATCCCTCCTTGTTACTATTTAAAGTGCTCCTCTCAAACATTTCCCTTATTGAAGCCTTGTACAGTATGTGCACACTTGATTGCTCCTACCCTTGCATGCTTTTTTGTGTGTGCAAATATCTTCTATAATTGCAGTTTGTGGGCAGAAAACCTTATAGCCACAATTATCAACATACAAGCATCAGTTTGTTCCAGTCATCTTTATTTAAAATATAGGGGACCAGAATTAACTCTATAGTAACTCTAGAGTATATACTCTACTGTTAAAACATTTGGGGTCAGTAAGATTTGTTAAATGTTTTTAAAAAGTCTCTTATGCTTAATACCAAGGCTGAGCAAATGTTCATTTTTTGGTGAACTATTCCTTTAAGGCCTCAGTCTCTATAAGCTCTGGGCACCAAAAAAGTGAAGTAATATTGTGCAATTTTGAAATAACAATTGTAATGCTGCATAATATTTTTGTTGTGATACTTGTTTTTCAGGATTCTTTGAATACAAAGATCATATGAAAAGTATTTATTTGAAATAGAAATCTTTTGTAACATTGTAAATGTCATCACTGTCATTTTTAATCAAATGAATGCATTTTTGTTGAAAAAAGTATTAATTTATTGAAGAAAATATTCTTTCTTCCCCCAAATTTTTGAACAGTAGTGTATTTAAAAGAATAGCTCATTCACATAAATGACAGAAGTTGAAAAATGAAGGCTCAATTTTTAACATACTTATTTTCGCTTCGAAAAAAGTTTCATTTCAACACTTTCGGGTTATATCTGTTCAGTTTAGCCTCTGTAATATCAGCCCTCTTCCTGTACCCTTTGACCTTTGGCCTTTTATTTTTTTCCTGTTCTCCTCCTGGTCCCTTATCTCCTAAAGGACAGACACCTGGCTTTGATCTTTAAGGTACCTGCTAAATCTTATATGAGTGTGCCAGCGTTTTGAAATGAGTGTCTGTAAATAAAATTGGTTTTGCTTCATCAGTCATTTTTTATTTTTCCCATCACCTCTGTCAACTTTATTCTCTTTCTGTCCATCATTCTGTCTTGCACTTCAGTCCATTCAAATCAGCTGGACTTTATCTGTCTTGTTTTGTATTCATTTTAATATTTGAGTGGATATGTTAATCTAAATGTCTTCTTTTTTCCCATTTGCTTTTTTATGTCATCAGTATGTTTCCACAACGTTATACACTAATGCTTGAACCGCATGAACATACATATAATGACCATTATTTTTGCTAATACTAATTAGGAATTTGAACAAACCTCTAACGTATTACATTGCGGTGTGTAACTCACAGTGCTGGATAGTAACTGGTTATATGTAATCTGGATTAGGTTACACTTAAAATAATATGATAAACAAATTAAGTCAAAAGTAATCTAAAACTAGTCCAAATACATGACTTAAAATGTGTGCTCTAATAGATTACATTATTAACTAGAATTTTACTAAGTACAAATCAGTAACAGGCTACAATTATTTATAAGTAATTTACCAAGCACTGGTAACTCATCTTCTAGATTATTAAAATGTTTTTCGCGCTAAGAAAAAAGTTATTTTACGAACTGTTCATTTGAAAGGCTCTTTGGGGAACCCAAAATGGTTCTTCCAAGTCATCACTGTAAAACCCATAGATTTACGTTCGTAGATGCCTCATTAGTGACTGTTATGTATACTTTTATAGGGACTTATACGTAAGCCATCCGCCATATTGTAGTGGTCAACATGACGTCATTCACCATAGTAGTCACTGAATATTCGAAAGACGCCACAGTCCTGGACAGCCAATGGTCTGCAAACCTACAGTATGGTGAATGACGTCAAGTGGACCGTTCCAAGATGGTGGCTGCATCTATGTGCCTGGAGCGGTCGAACAGGGCATCTGTATATGTCTATGATAACTGTTTATTTTTAAAGGAAAACGCCACCGTTTTTCCATATTCCAATATGTTCTTCCCTCAACTTAGACGAGTTGATACATACCTCTCCCGTCTCAGTGCGTGCACTTAATCGCTCTAGCGCGCGGCGCCACTATGCTAGCGTTTAGCTTAGCAACATTCATTCCTTAGGATCCAAACAGGGATGAATTTAGAAGCCACCAAACACTTCCATGTTTTCCCTATTTAAAGACGGTTACACGAGTAAGTATGGTGACACAAAATAAAACGTGGTGATTTCTAAGCGGATAAAAAATGATAAATATAATGTATGGCGGAAGAGCACTTCGCAGCACTTCGACCTGCGCAGTAATATCATCACTCCTGAAAACACGTTGGTTCTATTGACGGAGGGGGACTTTTCAGGAGGATGAGGGTCATCATGCAGGTCGTGGCGTTGCGGGTTAAGCCTCTTTCCGGCCATACATTATAGTTATCATTTTTTATCCGCTTAGAAACTCACCACGTTTTATTTTGTGTCACCATACTTACTCGTGTAACCGTCTTTAAATAGGGAAAACATGGAAGTGTTTGGTGGCTTCTAAATTCATCCCTGTTTGGATCCTAAGGAATGAATGTTGCTAAGCTAAACGCTAGCATAGTGGCGCCGCGCGCTAGAGCGATTAAGTGCACGCACTGAGACGGGAGAGGTATGTATCAACTCGTCTAAGTTGAGGGAAGAACATATTGGAATATGGAAAAACGGTGGCGTTTTCCTTTAAGAGGGAAGAAGGGACCCTAGCAACCAACCAATGTGGCAGTGACTTTTTCACGGACAAAAAGCACACACATTTTCCTCAGGAAGATATTTCAAACTGATTTTGACCGCTCTCTCTTTCCATCTCAGGACTCGGGACATCCTTGCACAGCGAATGACCCGGACAGCTGCCTCACCCCCGTCTCTCCTCAGCACTTCATAGACCTCTTCAAGTTCTGAAATTCAGAATGTTCTTGGACCTCTCACCCTTTGATCTCCTTTGCAAACAAACACCTCTAACCAAGACTCTGAAACTGATTAAATATTTTCGACTTTTCAACTCTGTGCTCCAAACCATATCCTTTCCTCTCCTCTTTTACGTTTCCCAGACGGTCGTTCTGTGATTAAAACGTTCAAACTTCCGCATATGTAACTAATGATTGAATTTTCTGTTGCCTCACCCAAACTTTAAGGGCTTATGGAAAGATGTCATAATATTAGTGTTTCTTTTGTATTGTTCTCTTTTTTTTGTTCCTTGTTGAATTCATTTGTTCTTTAAGCACAGAAAGATGGGAGATGAACAGCAAAAAGAGGCAGGATATGTGAAGGATTGTTTGTTAAAAAAGGAAAAAAGAAAACAAACTTGCTTTTGGGAAAGACAAACTGAAGCGAAAAGTGTGGCAGAGGTTATCTTGTCTTTTCATGTATGTATTTTCCTTTCTATACCAATGAAATGCACGTCAGAAGTAGTCGTAGGTTAATGTTTACGTGGGTTCTCGTGTTGTTTTGTCATGCTGTGCGTATATATTTGATGCGTTAACACTAAAGTGTACATTTGCTGCACAAAACAACTTTTTACGATACACTTTTGTCAAATCTGTCGTGAGGGCAGATGGAAAATCTAATGTAAGCTTTGCTATTTATGAACAAATGTATTTTATATCCTTTCTCTGAACTTTGTAATATTCCTTTACTATTCCAGTAATATAAATGTCATTCAAATGGCTTAAGTGTAGGATGTGTTTGGTACTATCAAGCATTTGCAAGAAACATGGTTACCTAAAATAATTAAAACTTTTGGGAAATAGTCTAGGTCTTGTGATTTTTAAATTTTTTAAATTTTTTTGGTGCCCAGAAAAAAGGCTGATAGAGACCAAGGCATAGTAATAACATTTACAAACCAACAGGCCATCCAAGATGTTGGTGAGTTTGTTTCTTCATCAGAACAGATTTGGAGAAATTTAGCATTATATCACTTGCTCTGCAGCAAATGGGTGCCGTCAGAATGAGTCCAAACAAATGATAAAAAACATCACAGTAATCCACATGACTATCAATTAACGTCTTGTGAAAAGTTGTATGTAAAATACAAATCCATCGTTAAGACGCTTCAACTTGAAACTGTTACTTCCAGCTAAAATTGCTTTCTTCAAAAAAGAAAAGTCATCTTGTCTGAATCAGGAGAGAAATAGGAACAGATCGTGCTTAATTAGGAAAACCGTCCAAAACAGCTCTAAATAAAATATGTGGATTTTGTTTTTCAAAAACCTTAGCGACAAGTACAAAGTAACTTTTTATTCAGATTCACCAACTTATCTGAACCCCTGGAACAACATTTTATTATCTGCATTTAATTCATAATTCAGAAAAAAAATCATTCAGTAGTATCAAGATAGAAATCGAAAAAAGATTCTCGCAAAGGCCCAAAATATAAAGAGCAAAATCTGAAACTAACAATTTGTAATCATCTTTCAAAGTTAAACACATTGGTAGACTAATCATATAAAGCTACTATGAACAACTAAGAGCAGCAAACCCACTTACTTTCAGAATCCGATTATAAATAATCTCCTAAAATCAGCAATAAGACACTCAGATATGTTCTTCTAGCAAACCAAAGATCTTAGGCAGTTCAATGGCATCGGCCAAAGGCTTATAAAATACATTTTATATTAGACTTATAAATGATGATTGTCATTTTTTTCGTGTTGGGGGTGTTGGAAGAGAAAAACGGGTTAACATGTTGTGATCACACTACAAAATGAATTTTAAGTTGAGGCACAGCAAAGAAGAAAACTTCATGATAAATCGGCACAGCTCTTGAGGTCTTTGGAAGGCTTCAAATATTAAGGTTTGTAACTGGATACTCATCCAACCTGCTTCAGGACTTAGTTTCAATCCTAGAAGACCGTGTTTTTCCCAAATGAATCCAATAACTATAATTAGCTGTTTGATTAAAGCTCAAAATCTCCAGCGACTGAACCGAGCACATACACATTCAATTTGTAGCTGTTCCCTGTATGTCTTATCAAGTCACAGTAAGTTCTTCTTGTGACTGAATAGTGGCACTGAATAAATTGTAAGCATGATCAAAATAGCAAGTAGTTTGGGATTATAGCAAGAAAATCATTGCATAGAGTAATTACAGTACATTATGATTGTGAATCAGCAGGCAGTAAATCTACACTGATCTGTGGAAGGCGTTTCTACATCATTTCACATTCCCTCTTCAACTACATAGCGGAATAAATTAACGACAAGTCACAAGTGAATCGACGATTCAAGCAGGAGTGAGTATATGGCGATTGAGACGCGCCATCTGTCTGTGAAGATGGGTACTGCAGCCTCAGACTAATCGGCACTAATAAAACGTGGATTTAAAGTGACAGGGTTCACCTACAAAATGAATATTCTGTCGTCGTTTATTCACCCTTATGTCACCCCCAACCAATTTGATTTTATTCTGTGAAAAAGAGAAGTTTAGCAGAATGTCCTGACTGACTTTTCATACAACGACTGGAGAAGGATGAATGGAGACTTATTGCTGTATTCAATGACATTCTCACATAATATCTGGACTGTAATTTGGAATATATATATGATACTTTGTTGACATTTTAGCAGCTACCATGTATTTTAAATGCACAATAGACCTTGGTCAGGATAGCGCCATATTTATTTTTTTAACAGGGATGAAAACGAGGTTGTGAGTGATAGAAGCAGCACAGTGCGTTCAATGTATTGTACCGCTATATTGTTAAAAACATGCTGATTGTTAAGCCTTAGAAATGTCTTTCTGAAAAACTTTTGGTAGACAAAAACTTAATAAAACAGTTTTGAAAGACCTGTAGGACCTGTATACAGTACATACTATTGTAAGGACTGCAAAGTCTATCCCTCACAGACTCGTTATCGTCTGCGTTAAATTCAATATGGCGTCTGACTGAGGTTTATGGTTCTTGGGATTCTGCTAATCTTCATCTTTTGTGTTCAACAAAACAGGTTTGAAGAACATTTTAAAAATCAGGTTTGGAATGACATGAGGGTGAATAAATGACAATTTTAATTTTTGGTTGAACTCTCCCTCTCCCTTTTAAATGTCTTTTATAGCCTTTAAAAGTAATGTACAAAACAGCATGGTGATTAACTATGAGGGCATCCAGTGATTTCTCTAAAGGAGCTCCATTCAAAAGTTTGACACACATTTTATATCAAATGGGAAAGTGACAATAAATCATTGACAGGCATTGGAAGCAGGCACTCTTGGTCCTACTCTTCACATCTTCACATCGGTGGGCTGTCCAATTAGAGTTGGTATACAAGGGGGTGTGGCCATCCTCACAGACATTAATATGTAAATCATTTTAGCCCCTCCCAATTACTCTCTGATAGGCTGGCTGGACTTCGGCGACGAACGGCGGCTAATTTATCTCGCGCACGAGCCGCCCACTGGGCAGGGCCGCCCGTCTGTGATTCAGTCAGACTAGCGTAACGAGACGAGTCCTCCTCCGAACCCAAGCCAACCCAGGACGGCAAACCCAGAGAATGCGGCAGAGACAGTGACAGAGGGGAGGACAGTGGGGACGAGTCGTTCCTCTTCTTCTCCAGCTCATTTTTTTCCTCCTCCATTCCATCATTCAGCTGAGGCGGCTCCCAGCCCTCAATCTTGTCGATCTTCCTCGTGGGTGTGATTTGCTTCATCGTCATTGTGATGCTGTCCCACAGACAGTGCGCTTTATCTTTTTCTGGGTTGGCTTTACTCTTGTCGTCCTCCCAGTTTTTCTTAGCAGACCTGAGAGAGAATGAAGAAAATTAAGATTTTTTTTTTTTTAACCATAAATTAACACCTCTGGTACTGCTTGGATGACTGAAAAAAATTCAATAATTAAATTAAGCGAATTCCAAGAAATTTCAGCAAAAAATAAAATAAATAAATATATATAATATAATATTTATAATAATATATTTATGTATGAATTGTTTATTTGCAAAAACAGATAACTCCGTTTTTTTTTAATTTTCAAAAATCATGTTTTTTATTATGTTATCATGTTATTATTGTGTTTTGTGTTAGTTAGCTGTATTTTTTAGTTATTTTTTTAACCAAATCAAAATAACCCAACTGCAGTTTAATTCAGATTAATTGGAATGCACAATGAAAAAAACATGATTTTTGAAAATGGTTAAAAACGGAGTTATCTGTTTTTGCAAATGTATATATATATATATATATATATATATATATATATATATACACACACACACACAATATATTCTTCTCCCCGGTTTTACCATCTTCCGCCATTTTGGGGAGTACCCCAGAATTGATTACGTTGATTATGTTCTGGGGTAATCTCCAAAATGGCGGAAGACGGTAACCTGGGAACATTGCAGTTGCATTGCTGTCCACGGAGGGTCAGAGAGCTCTCAGATTTCATCAAAAATATCTTAATTTGTGTTCCGAAGATGAACGAAGGTTTTATGGGTTTGGAACGACATGAGGGTGAGTAATTAATGACAGAATTTTCTTTTTTTTTGGGTGAACTAACCCTTTAACATTTGTACTCATGGAAACAGTCAAACCTGTTCATTAGAAGGGGGTGTCCCAGTACTTTTGGCAATATAGCGTATATACATATATTTATTTATTTTTTGCTTATATGAAAAGATACAAGACTCAACAGTGAATTTATTATGCTGTATGAACATTATGGTGTTTAGTTCTGTGTCATAACGGCACAAGGCAGTCACATATGCTTCAGCAGGAAGGACAGAGGCCGGGCCACAGGGTGCGGTTTCCATTTCAGACACTTACTTGATGGTTGACTTGCTTATTTAAAGTCACACTGTATTTATGTACAAAAACATATATGTGAGATATTCCATTGCTATGTAAAGATATATTTATCTCTATTTTTATTGCATACAGTATGGATATGTTAATTTCTAGGCACTCAAAGGTGTCGTGTGTGTATCTCTGGTGTTAAAATACTTTTTCATAAACTAACTTTAAAATGCAGGGTCAACTATAAGCAAGCCATTGGTTCATTTCCTCCAAAGACTGACTGTAAACACTGCGGCTCTGTGCTGCTCTTACAACATGGCTTTGTTTGTTTCAGCAGCCCAACATGGCAATTTCTGGCTCAACTAATGGTGTGAGTTTGAGGCAGACCAAAAGATTTGGACAATGTGGTTTTGAATTTTCCCACATAAGCTAGAAACCATTGTGTTCTATTTCGAACGCCTTTGTGTGTGTGTGTGTGTGTGTGTGTGTGTGTGTGATAATCATCTCAAAAACATTGAACTGACGTACATTCTATCTCTTAAACATCATTAAAACATCAACACGGTATGTTTAAGCTACTAAAAATGACTAGAAGTAATAAAAATACCAAAAAAAAAAAATACAAAAATACAAAAATTCACCTATGTCTATATTACTTTTTGGAAGGTGTAATGAAAAAATACAAATACAAATAATAATAAATAAGCAATCAATACATGATTAAGTATAAAAGAACATTTTTAGGTTAAACTTTCAGAAAAGATACCTACGGCATGACATATACCAGTCAATATTTGAAGTGGATCAAAACCTTTCATCAAAGTTGTCCTAAAACCAAAATGTGTTCTTGTCTCAGGACAACTTTGATGAACTTTTTTTGATCCACTTCAAATGTTGACTACTGTATACTGCTACTGTAATATAAAATTACTCATACATTTAAATTATACGATTTTGGTTGTCCCACCTAGCCCTACTTACTGGGTATAATCATCTAAAATTATTGTAATCATCTAAAAAAAAAAAACATACTGCAAAACATGCTTCATTTAGCTTTAGCTTACCCTCTTCTGTGAGAGACAGTGACTCCTGTCAGCAAGATGTGCTCATCGTCCTGAGACGGAAACAACTTCTTGTCTCCTTTTTCTCGCTTTGATTTAACCTTCTTTAATTTTGAATCCTACAAAAGGTCAAAAACAGAGTCAGAAACCATACAGAAATCGCTTGTTTATTCATACAACAGGGCTCTGCACACAGTAAAACGACTGTTTGTGTGTTATGGGTCAGAAAGACTCAGCTTTGGTTTCTCAGTGAGACGGAAATACAGATGGTGAGAGATGATTGTAGGTTTAGGCCTGGCACAAACTAAGACAACTAATCACAAAGACACACTTCATCTTGAACGCAGGAGTAGAAAGCTGTATTTGACGGATAGAGGGTATCACGCAGTAAACACACAGGAAATGCCTATGTTGATTACAGCGGGTTGCAGGGATGGATCTCTGAGCAGACACACGTGTGTATGTGTGTGTGTGCGCATGTTTTGGGTCATTTGGCGATCTGACACATTCCTTCAGACTCCCTCCTGCCTGCGTTCAGTGTGACCCTCAGGATTTGAAATACCGGCCCAGCTTTGCAGCTTATTATATAGGAAAGAACCTTTGACACAATTTCTTGCTCCCTTTCATAAGTTGTTCATTTTGTTCTGACCTGCCTTGTACAGAATGTTCTCCCTTGATTTAAATAGAAAACAAAAATATTATTTACATTTATCACACCATATATTGGGTTATATTTGACTCCAAAATCAAAATGAAAAAACAAAAACAAAAAAAAACAATCAAGAGGATACATTGGTTAAAACACTCTTTTAATGACAATCACTGTAGTGAATAATATATATATACACATATATATACACACACATACATACATATACATACATACACAATACACACACACACACACACACACACATATATATATATACATATATGTATATATATATATATATATATATATATATATATATATATATATATATATTCATTAATATTTGTAAGCACATCATTTTTTCTGCATTATTATAAAAACAAGTTTAAAATGTTTATATGGTAAATCATAAACTTCATAAAAAAATCATAAAATAAAAAAATCTAAATCATTCAAACATTCAAAGGAGAATGTTTGAACAACATTTAAACTGTATTATTGTATAAAAATATCTACAATATTGCTTATGGTAATTTAACAAAAAAAAATATTTGATTTGATGCTGAATTATAACCTGGAAACTTCTCTGCAAGATTCACACAAATGCATCTTTTCTAAATATGTAAAGATCTACAAGTTACATTGCATTCATTTGTGTATCATCCAGATATTCAGTAGTTGTTGCTGAATGTCTGGAGGAATTAAAATGTACCAAACACTAAAAAAGGTAGAAGCACGTGGTTATTTTTATTCGCCACTCCCTGTCTTGTCTCAAACCAAAGACCTTTGTGTTCTGTCACTCCGCTGTGCTAAAACATGCCATCTGATTATGCACTAACACGTAAACGCTTGTTACGTCGGGACCGGTTCTTATTATGAGTTCCAGCACATTTATTTAGCACTTATGAGCATTAGGAGTCTTAGGGTACATTATTCATTCCATCGGATAAAACAGATGTTACATCGGACTCCTCTTTGACCTCAAATAAAGCACAACACTCATTTGGCTGCTATCACTCCATCTGTCTTGTCCTCCCTCTCTCTCCGCTTGGTTAAAGCACGCAGTGGAAATAAACAACTGTCACTTTAACTTGAGACGGGGCTCCTGCCATCGCTGGAGGAAACAGCAGAGCTCTCTGGAAGTCTAACTGTGTCTAACTCTATCTGTTAGCCTCTATAAAGTGGTCATATCAAGGAAAACTGATTTCTCATGATCCGTTGGGATTAAAAGTGTTCATTGTGCTGCGAAAACATACTGTAACTTTCAGAACACAAAACATACAAAAAGAGCAATTATTTTTAAAAAGCACACACTAAATGCTGTTATTTTTGCTCCTGGGCACTCAGTTCTGGAAGCAATTCCTATTTTCTATAACAATAATAATAAAAAACAATAAATAAATTAATAATAATAATAATAATAGAATGTAAAAGTCTTCATTGGGAAAACATCTCTATATGTTAAACTCATTAAACCAACAAAAATGTATCATTACAACCTTTGATTTTTTGGGAAAAAGTATATGAAAAATCAAGAAAAAAATCTTTTATGAAGGAATGAACTACAATCATATGACTTGCAAATTAAGAAATCATGGAATGATGCTACAATATAAAATTATGTATTTATAACCATCGGTTGTGAATAAACAAATATATTTAAAATGTACCACAAATTAAATTCTTATATATATATATATATATATATATATATATATATATATATATATATATATACACACATACATACATAAACACTTGTTTAAATGCTCATAAACGCTCATTATGAAATAAATGATTTTCTCAAATACACGTTGGACACAATTATTGGCACCCCTAGAAATTCTTATGAGTAAAATATCTCTGAAGTATATTCCCATTCATATTCACAATTCTGAGCACTCCAGGGTGATTATGAACATGAAATTACCCACCCATGGCTTCCTGTTTCACAGAAATATGAATAGGAGGGAAAACAAAGCCCAAATTCCCTTAATCATCCATCACAATGAGAAAAACTAAAGAATATATTTCTGATGTGCAGCAAAAGATAATTGAGCTTCACAAATTAGTGAAGTGGCTTTAAGAAAAGAGCTAGAGCAGTGAAAATTCCCATTTCCACCATCAGGGCAATAATTAAGAATTTCCAATCAACAGAAAATGCTACGAAACTGCCTGGAAGAAGACGTGTGTCTATATCGTCCTAATGCACGGTGAGGAGGAGAGTTTGAGTGGCTAAAGTCTCTCCAAGGACCACAGCTGGAGAATTGCAGAAAATAGTTGAGCCTCGGGGTCAGAAAACCTTTAAAAAAATTGTCAAACAGCACCTACATCACCACATGTTGTTTGGGAGGGTTTCAAGAAAAATTCTCCTAGCTCATTCAAAAAAAACTCCAGCATATTCAGTTATCAGACACGACTGGAAATTCAAATGGGACTGGCTTCTATGGTCAGATGAAACTAAAAAAATTAGCTTTTTAGCAGCAAACACTCAAGATGGGTTTGGTGAACACAGGAATAAAAAGTACCCCATGTGTACAATGAAATATACTGCTGTATTTTTAATGTTGTGGGCCTATATTTCTGCTGGAAGTCCTGGACATCTTGTTTAGACACATGGCATCATGGATTCTATCAAATACCAACAGATAAAAAATCAACAAGTGACTGACTCTGTTAGAAATCTTATAATGGGCCATGTTTGGATTTTCCAACCGGACAATAATCCAAACACAAATCTCAAAAACAACACAAAAATGGGTCACTGAGCACAAAACCAAGCTTCTGCTATGGCCATTCCAGTCCTCTGACCTGAACCCTGTTGAAAATGAGTGGGGTGAACTTAAGAGAAGAAGCACCAACATGGAGCTGTGAATCTGAAGGATCTGGAGAGATTCTGGATGAAGGAATGGTCTCTGATCTGTTGTCAGGTGTTCTCTAACCTCATCTGGCATTATAGGAGAAAATTTAGAGCTGTTAAACTGGCAAATTGAGGTTTCAAAAAGTGTTGAATAAAAGGGTGCCGTTAATTGTGGCCAATGTGTATTAGAGAAAAACATTTATTTCATAATGATATTTCCCCTCATTTTAAATTCTTATTATCCAATGAAAGGTTAGATTTTTGTGAATTTTTTCAATTAAAGATCAAAAGGATTAATAATGCAGGTTTTTTTTAGAGCCTTCTTTGATCATATTTACCAAGGGTGCCAATAATTCTGACCACGAGTATATATATATGTTAGTCAAACACTTAAAAACAGTTTAAATACTTAGGATTCTATGGAACCCTGAAATCAGTTTCTCTTTGGGGAAAATTAATGAATTCAAATGAAAACTAAAATTAAAAAATTAAAAACAAAGAAACACAAAAATTAATGAATTAAATAAATAAATAAACACTCACTATAACATAAATTACATATTTTTTCAATGCAACATAAATATTTTCATCCTAATATATAGATACTTTTGAATAGTTGTTAATAGACCTTAGATGCTATATTGAATTGTACGTGGATGAAAATGAGGCTGTGAGGGCTAAGAGGAATGTGCTGTGTAAAGGTCCAAAATCACTTAATTTTCACAACTCATAACTTTCAAACCTCCTTTGTGGAGCTCGTCTACTGCAAGTTATGTTCGGAAAGATGTTTTGTCAGCTGAACAATTGGTATGTTGTTAAAGAACAGTATAAACCACTGAACGTGCTGTACTTCTATCCTCCACAGCCTCATTTTCATTCCTGTCAGAAATTAAATATGGGTAGGGTCTATGGTGGAGTTTTTTACACTGCATAAATGTGTATTTCATTGCATTTACAGTACCAGCTGCTCATGCTAACAATACAAAGGTCAACCCCTGATTACACAGAAGGCCAAAAACAGCTGTTTAATTCTACTAAACACAGAATAGTTCAGATATTTATTAGACAATTTAAAATATGACATGACAGCAGCAGTTCACTAAAGGAAAGTACGCCACTGAATGTTTGCTAGACTCAAGACGGCTTTTGCTATTGTCCAGACTGTTCTGAAAGAATGTGTCACATCCTCTCTACATGTTTAACAGATTATGCACAACACACACATACCGTACTATCAAAATCTTGCCATTCAATGCGTCCATTCACTAAGAACTAACAAAAATAAAAAGACAACAGAAATTCAGTGTTTTATATCAGGCTTTTCGAGTCACATCCTAATAGTGCTGCAATGGTATTGTTTCAGACACTGTCAACAAATTTTCGCATTTCTGTTCAAAGCAACAAAATGTTATGCGTGTGTGTATTGCTGTGTGTTTACCTTTGTTGAGGGGCTCAGAACTTCCTCTGTTCCCTCAGAGTCTTTATCCTGAAAAGCAAAGGCCAAGGAGAACAAAACAATGAGAACATGCGCACACACTTAAACACATGATAATGTATACGAACACACACACACACACACACACAAAAATGCAAGGAATATTTTTAGCACGCTAACATAAACAAGGTCTTGCACATTTGAGGAGGGACTTGAAAATCATCTTGTTTTCTGTCAAAAAACATTCTTAACACAAAAATGGTGAGGAATTAAAAACTCCTCATATGGATATCCCACTATTTTCAAGTAATAATCCAATCTGTTAGTGTTAATGTAATCATTAATGCTGTCTATTTTGGGTGATCAATCAGAACTGCTCTGGCATTCAACTTCCTGTTAAGGGTCTGACCTCTTCCCCTTCCTTCCTGCCCCACCTGAACTACTGCAGCCTCCTGGAAAGTTCTTACTCACTTCACATTTTTACTGCCCTACAGAGACAGGAAACTTTTAGCACTAGCGCAACAAACCGAAGAGCAAAGGATACACATTAGTTGTGTAACTGATGCTTTATCACTATAGGGAATTATGGGAAATGTAGTTGTCACACAACACTTTCACCCTCATGAACTGGTGTATATTTTGGTAATGTTTTATCACTATTCTTCATTAACAGTACACAAAATACAAACACACATTCATGATGAAAACCTAATTATTATTACTATATGTGTATGATCAAAAGTGAGAGCAAAGACATTTATAATCTTACATCCTCAATATAGAATCCTAAAAAAAGTGTATCACAGTTTCCCCCCAAATACTAAGCAGCACAACTGTTTTCATCATTGATAATAATAATAATAATAATAATAATAATAATAATAAGAAGAAGAAGAAGAAGAAGAAGAAGAAATGTTTTGTGAGCACCAAATCAGTATATTAGAATGATTTCTGAAGGATCATGTGACACTGAAGACTGGAGTAATTAATATATATTAAGACAGAAATCATTAATTTATTTATTTTAAATTGTAATAATATTTCATAATATTACTGCTTTACTGTATTTTTCGATCAAATAGGAATGCAACTTATTTCAAAAACTTTAAATAATTTTACTGACTCCAAATGTTTTGATATATAAAATGTAAAATATCTGTAAAATATATATACCCTTAATTATGGCCAACACTTATGTCAATAAGACAAGGTTTAAAGAGCAAATCCAGAGCAAACACCTTTGTTCTGAAATGGCTTGAAGGCAGAATATGATTCTTACAAACAGAGAGAGAGAGAGAGAGAGAGAGAGAGAGAAAGATCAACCTCTGTTCTGCAATGTCCATGTCATTCCTCCCTCTACCCACAACCCTCTGCCTCCTTCATTTCTACTCCCTCTCACTCCTTGTATCACTGCCACACACCTCCACCCCATCTTACCAAAGCGTTTGGCCTGATTACAGTGCGAATACTCTCTCGAATGCTCATTTATAAATGAAGGAGTGAAGCTGAGACTGAGCAAAGAGGAATGTTTCGGATATTTTAAGTCTTTTACCCTCTGGACTCTGTCATTTCTTATGACTGTGGCATATTAGGGACAGCTCAGACCTGACTTTACTGAAAAAAAAGCCTGTGATTGAAGAACACAGGGTCATAGGAGTCCATTTATTCTGCCTTCAATTGATTTATGAAGGAACTAACCACAATATCAACAAGACTGTACCTCAAAATAATGATGTTTACCTACTGGCAACCTGACATGGTTTAAAATACAACCAACACTCATAAAACAGCTTCATTTAAAGCGCTGAAACAGAGAGGAAATTCATCTTGATGGAACCTTGTTTATCGAAGAAAAATCCAAACTTTCTACAAAATTGAAAGTCCTGACAGGACCTGAATGTAAGTGTCCTCATCTGTCAGGCTTCCTGCTTTACATACCAAGTTCTGGGTGAACAAACTGTCTAGCAGCTGAAGGAAGCGGATCTCACTGAAATATCCCTTTGTAGACCGAGCAACATCAGAACATTCCTTTTCCTCTCCAACATACAATCCACAAGCCTATACCACTATTAGAATGAGCTATAAACTTCACTAACAAAATTACCATGGTACTACCTTGTTTTGGACATGGTACAAGGGAAATAGTTTACAATATATACAGTCATATGTTTTTGTACTTTGATAGCACCATAGTATTCTCTGTACCTTGCATAAACTACAAAAAAGTACTGTGATAGTACACGCCATGGTACAGTATCAAATGGTAATACTATGGTAGTTTGACATATTTTAGGGTTCTAAAGTTCATGTACCATGGTATTTACAAGACGGTATTCCAAGGTAATTCCATGGTGTTATAATGGTCTTTTCAGTACTTTTTTGTAACTGTGTAAATACTAATTCAGTAGTACCATGGTATATATCAAAGTGCCATGGTATTTTTTGCAAAGTACAGTATGTTCAGAAATATTTGAATATTTACCTCGCTAATAGTGTGTTTTAGTGGGCATGTACTATGATAATACCATGATGTTTTTTTGAAGAACCTTGCACGCCCTTACAAAAAGTACTATGGGAGTACAGTGATAGTATCAAATGAAATTTAAGTACCATGGTATGATGGTACTCCAAGGTAAAACCATGGTACACATCCGAATAACATGATAGTACCATGGTAGGTTTTCAGTACTTTTTCAAAAGTGTGTAAATACCAATGGTAAACATTCAGTATAAACAACAAAGTACCAATATATTTCCATATTTTTGGAAATGTTACAATTTTTTGGCACTATCATGGTAATAATGTGTTTTTGGTAGTGCTGTCAAACGATTAATCGCAATTAATCGCATCCAAAATAAACGTTTTTATTTACATAATATATGTGTGTGTACTGTGTATATTTATTATGTATATATAAATACACACACATACAACATACATTTAGAAAATATTTACATGTATTTACATGTATAGATTTATATTCATAAAATGTATATTATATATACATATATTTAATATATTAATAAACATAACATTTTTCTCAAATATACTGTATACATGCATGTTTGTGTATTTATATATACACATAATAAATATACACAGTACATACACATATACTATGTAAACAAAAACTTTGATTTTGGATGCAATTAATCGCGATTAATCGTTTGACAGCACTAGTTTTTGGACATTCATATGGTTTAATATTACTAAAAATCTTCTTTTTCTTAACATAAAAGTACCATGGTGTTCCTTGAAGCTCTTTCCTTTACTTACTTTACTGTCACAATACCATGGTACAGAGATGGTATTAGATGTTTGCTATATTACTTGGAAATATATATAAAATTTATATCAAATACTATGAAACTTTGAAAATACCATGGTATTTTTGGATAATCAGTCACCTCGTCATCTTAACTTTCACATAAATTAATTAAATAGGCAGCAGTTAGGGTAACATATTGCTGCATGTAATATTTAAAAATGTGGTCTTCTATCAATGGCCAACTTTCAGCTGGGTTTCCATCCAAACATGAAGCAAAGTTTGCAAAAAAAAAGCGAATTAGGTGCATTTCCATCAAGTTGTTCGAGCAGATGATGGTGTTAATGGTAAGCTAGTAACCAACAGTAAATAAAAAAAAAAAACTGGAAAGACCAACGCTATCTCACAGCAATTCGTACATATTTTATGAGGTGGCTAATTCGTACGAATTCGTACGACCTCACTCGTACGATTTAGTATGATTTGTCTAAACCCCAGTGATGGGTAGGTTTAGGGGCGGGGTTAGGTGTAGGTCATTCGAATTGGCAACTCGTAAAATACGTACGATTTAGCAAAAATCGTATGAATTTGTACGAGTGTGGTCGTACAAATTCGTACGAATTAGCCACCTCATAAAATATGTACGAATTGCCATGAGATCGGGCTGGAAAGACACCATCAGTGGGAAAATAGCCGATTAGTTATGTGGCTTTAACTTTCACTATGTTAAAATGTGTTTCTATCTCTCATTATTCACATTAACTCTTTTTCACACAAGTCAAAACCACCTCAAGCAAACGTAAAAACTTTTTTTGCGAATTTCAAAACTAGGCGTTTCCATCACTCATTTCTGATGCGATACTTCAAAATGCGCATAAAACAGGGTGATGGAAACATACCTACTGAGCATGAGAAGTAGACCAACCTAGTCTGACAGTTTGGTCTAGCAGCTAAGCTAGTTGTCATAATATCTTTCACTATCTGACAAGGATATCAGAGCTTTTGACTGCTCTCTTTCCCATCTCTGAGACCAAAAACATATTTGTGGAACAGATTCTGTTGGGAAGAACGTGACTGTGGCTATAGTCAAGGCCGTCTAATATCACACTTGCCACGGAACGCAGTGGGAATCTTTAACTTTTTAGTGCAAGCTTCTGAAATACATTAAAAAAGTGTGAGGGGGAGAGAAAGAAAGCTTATCTGCAACCGTCTCCTGCTGTTACACTGTAAGGACCTTATCTGACTCCTGCAGTCTAACAGCTGACAGAACATTAGATCTGAAAAGGAGGACGGAGGCGAATGCCATGAATCTGTATTTAAACTCAGCCACAGCAAAGCCACATTTAATTAAGATAAATCTATGATCTTATCCATGACAATCAAACTACATGATCATTAATATCACAGCACCTTCTAAGAGAAACAGGGAAACATAAATAAAAAACTTAAAGTATGATATTATATGTTATGTACTCACTTCTCATGACTGATCTGAACTCCAGTGGAAAATACACTCATTCTGCCATTCTCATACTCCTGTAGACTCTTATTCTGGTGGTATATTACATACATTTTCATTGTCCTATTCTCTCATTCCACACTCATATTGGTCAACCCTAGTGGTCAACAGATATTAATGGCCGATGACATAAGCAGATCCAAGCGGATGATGCATATTTCAAATAAGGTGTTTACATGACCCAACATTCTGATTATACAGGCCAGCTGATTCTATACTGATTTCTACAAACCACAGCCTAATCTGCATATGGCAATCTGGTTAATACTCATGCCATTTAAATAACCAAAATATAACCCCAAAAAGCATGTAAACACAGATATTGTACCACACTCTCAATTCTTTTATTGTAATATTCCCATTTATATTCTCACTCTCCCATATCTGCATAATTACAAATACTCTCTTTTTGCTATATTTTCATTGTCCTGTTCTCTCCTTCCATATTCATACTAGTCAACAGATATGGGTTTATTAAGGGCCGATGACATAAGCAAAAACAAAGGAACATTCAGTTATGAATATTCCAAAAATACACTTTTGTTCTCTACAGTCACATTCTGCCATTCTCATAATGCGTTTCCATGACCCAAAATTCTGATTAAAACAGACCAAATGATTGTATTCTAATTTATAAAACCAAAATGTGGCCTTATCTAGATATGGAAATCTGGTTAATGCAAATGGCATTTAAATAACCAAAATATGACCCCAAAAAAAGCTTTTAAACAGTTATTTTTACTGTGTAGTTTAATCACATATTCCTATGTATATTCTCATTCATCCATACTATAAATACTGTGTTTTTCCTATACTTCCATACTCAAAATATTCCAATTTCTCCTTCATCGCATGATCCATATGCTTCATACTTAAATACCTCCAGAACTTCATACTGTCAAACAAGAGCGATTTCAAAAGTAGGGTGGCACATTAATAAGTGGATTAAATGATAGGGGATGATAATTATTATTATTTCGCTGCTGTTCTTATAATCTGACTTTACGACTCACTGACTCGGGGGCGCATCCGCTTTGTAAACAATACAGTTACTGTACAAGCAGAAATGCGACACAGCCAAACTCTTAGACTCAAGTACATCTGATCTCTCAAGTTTGAAGCCCACGGGCAACATCACACCTTACCTTCCTCGCGTGCTCGTGATGCCACGACACGTCGTCGTCCTCTGAAGCTTCATCCACCAGAACTTTGCTCTTGCTCTTCTTGAACATTATACGCGCAGGCAGTTCAGCTGTATCTCAGAAGCACGGTATTTTCCAAGCCCATGGGATGCGGGTGAAGACTCTGGGTGAGGAGATCGCGAGGAGGCAGCGGTTAAATCAGAACAATAACCCGTCTGTGATCGCGCCCTGCCCTTCGAGATACCCCACACGCACACTTTCCTCCGGCCCACTATCTTCTCCTGATGAAGGTCTGAGCACACGGTTGGCTGGAGCACCTGGACCGCCGCTCCTCCCATCGTGGATCAGATTGCTACTGATCAGCCCTTTGTCATGGGAACGTGGGCGGAGCCACGGCCCCCTCGGAGAGAGGGGTCTGTCTGCGGACTGCAAGAGAGGGGCGTAACTTGAAGGGGGCGTAACTTGTAGCAGGGGGCGTAACTTGAAGTTGTCCAAATCACACAGAACCACGCGAGATGTCAAA
>JAFVLL020010750.1:0-20349 GCA_021397915.2 Tor tambroides
TCAGAGTGATTCTGTAAGATGTTTCTGAGTGCCTGAAAGATGTTATTTCAAGGCTCATTATGCCTCCAAAGGCTGAGGGAGCAAACACGAGTTTCCAGAAGCACTGAGCTGTCAATCATAATGAATTACTTATATTGTTTACAGCTGACAATAAATCTATTGTTTCTGTGGGTGGAACAATCTCACTGGCCTGAAAGTTACAACAGGGATGATGTACCACTCTCAAAATGACACTTTAATGGGGGCCATCAAAATTTACTGCTCAAAAGCATATTGGGACTTTGAAAATGTCCTGCTTTGAGCGCTAAAATTTTACAGAAATCTTTGGGCAAATATTGGCTTTCAGATGGTCAACGTTTGGCTGAAATTATTCAGGAATGTACACTGGTATATAAACTGAAGTCAAAGTTTCACATTACTACAGATCTGACTGGACTAATCATGGTTGCGTAACTTAAACTGATGACACAAAGAGGCAGACTAAGCAGACAAATCTAATCTTCAGATGCAAAGCGGTTTGTTAGGAAAGTGTGGATTGGGGTGGAAAAAATACAATCTTCTTATGATGTCACTAAAAATGTCTGCTATATATCTGTTAGCATTCACTCACTTGCTTTTGCATGACAGGGGCAGGATACCTCGAAACACAACTTTGAGTCAATTGTCTGTGTTATAAATAAATACATACATACATACATAACTAAAACCCTACAACAGGGACTATCCTTAAGTGTGACATCAAGGGTAACAGACAGGGAAATGTGTACATTTGAACCTTTTAAGAGCCCTACTAAAAAAAATAAATACAGAAATATTCATTATTACATACATCATAAAGATTATTAAGATTACTTTTTATTATTATCATTAATAAATATATGACCCGTTATTAAAGTTGAATCAATTCTCAGGTCATTTTTAAAGTTAAGTTAGTACAGAATTTAAATTAAGACTTGAGACTTAATTTTTATTTGCAGAGCAATAATCCAAGTGTTTTTTTCACAGTTATTTATATAATTTCTTTGGTTCCCGTTGATTATGAAATTTAATCACAGCTCAAGGCCTAACTGTGATCAAACAGGGGCTGCCGTTTGATGGTTAGCCAACACATTTTGGCAGTTTGCTAATTAAGTCAAAGGAAACAACCACCTGTGATTAAAAGTATCAAACCGGTGGCTCCAATCCTGAGGTATTTACCTCTCTAAACCACTAGCTGAGTCTATTAATTAGACAACCTGGAAGGAAGAGGTAATTTATGAAATCATATGACGCAGCACATACAGAGACACCTTTGTGAAATGACCCTGATAGCAGGACTTTTTTCTACTATCTGGTTTTATTTGTTAGTTTTCTACTTTTGCAATCACTACAGCAATTCTCAGATAGTTTACTGCAATGAGAGAAACCTTACTTCTTTTAAAATTGAATATTGATCTGTGTATGCGTTTCTGTGTGAATGCGGTGTCAGAGAATTTCAAGTTCAAATTTCAATTATTGTGACCACGACTCATATTCATGCCTTTTTTTTTTTAAATCTTCTTTGCAGTTATACGCTTCAAATGTCCCTCTAGCCTAAAAGCTCAATATTTTGCCTGAGGTAACCAGTAGATAACAACCTAGCTTTTTATTACCTTCAAAAACAAGTGCACATAAATTCAGACAACCATTACAATAACTTTGAAATGTAAAGCAAGCAACATGCCCTCACATCACACATAAATAAATCCTCCATATAAAAAGTGCATTCCTTTATATCAAAAGTACAGATAGTAAAAAAATGACATTTCAATTTCCGCCTTTATTGCAAACCTGCAAAACATAAGCTTATCAAAATGCCAAAAGAGCACTCCTCGTCCTTTGACGTGACTCATGGAAGCGAGTAAACGGTGACTGCGTGATGGCTTGTGCTTACTCCGTTCAGTTTGTCTCCACTGTCATTCTCGATTAGCCTACCTGAAGTGAGTTTCCACATTCCTCTGGGATGTCCCTCGGGTAAAAATCACCATCACGCTGCATGCAGCCTCTAAAGCATCCCACCTCACAGGAATCCACTTCTTGCAACTTTGATCACATTTGAAATGCACCATGCTTAAAGACGACTTGCTTACTTTCTAAAATACATCCACCCTCCCCCATATCCCAGTTCAGGTTTAAGCAAATAGCCTATCGTCTTCCCAGCTTCAGCATGCATAAAACTGATGATAACAGTACCTGGATAGACAAGCAGAGCAATCAGCCACACCGTGAAGATGAAGCAGGCAGGATTGCACATTCTTCAAACTGTTCTCTGGATGCAGCAGCTGGTGTTTCTTCCTTTTCCTTTGCTCTTCTGCACAGAAACACAACCACCTGTGTTCTGTTTGCTGTTTCTTTGATCACCGGGTAATTGCAGGAGAAAACAGCTTATTTGCACCCTTGGATAGGCATGGAGTGGAGTGGAGGCAATTTAAATCCAACACAAGTTAAAGCGGCAGAGAGACTGAGCTCCCATTGATTATTTTCATAAGCGGAGCCCGCTCTGCGGGCTGGCGGAAGGGAACGGCCCGCCCCCTCTGCGCTCTGATTGGACGAGACTCTTGGCTGTCTGTCAGCAAGGGGTGTCTCTCTTTTTCATGCTTCGACTGGACCACTAATGCAAAGCTCTGCAAGATGAGAGAACGAGCCGAGCAGCATCTTCAGTAAAACTGGCAGCCAGCCTCCTAATATTTGGTCTGTCACCACAAACTGACAGACACGTCTGGAATTGCTCTGTTCCCTTATATTACGTTGGTTCTATTTAAAGATCATGACTTTCTTATTTGTGTAATTGCCTGATGTCAACACTGAGTACTGGGTCCATGCCAAGATGCTGAAGTCTCTTCGCTCTGATAGTCATCACTACTCTGACAAAACTCTCAAGGTGACCTTGGGCTGCTTCTGTAAATCTCTAGCTGCAAAGATTAACAATGTGCATATCATCCATCCTCAACGCATCTGAATAAACAAAAACAGATCTAATTATTGTTCAATTAAGTTGAATGGCTCCCAGAACCATTTATTGTCATTCCAAATGACATCAATCACTATATCTGTCGGAATAAACTGACTCTCTAGACCACCAAAACAAGATCAACATCAATGAAAAGCCTATGACATTCAGCCTACTAAAATTAAAATATGTTTCATAATGAGATTTTAATTAGTCCTTTTGTTATTTGTTTTAAGAATTAAAATATGTTTAAAAAATTAAGATGAATTAGCTTGACACTGCATATGAAATTAGGATGTTTTGATATATTGTATCCTAAATATAAGTGCATAATGTCTGACTGCACTAGACATTTTTCATTGTTTTTAAATGTTTTAACATTTAAAGCAACTGAAAAACTCTGCCAGCAACAAGACAAAATACATTTTCATTTAAAATACATACATAAATAAATAGATTAATAGATTTTTAACATAAAATAGATTTAAACTGTAAAAATAGTAAATAATTAATAAAAAATACTTATTAATTTTCATGTGGGACTAGGGGTTTGTGAGATAATCATAAAAAATGCAGTAACTTTACAAAACGGTTTCATTTGTTAACATTAGTTAACTACTAAAACCTTATTTTTAATGCATAGCATTAAAAAAAGAACACATTCAGCATGACAAATTTTTCAAATATTATTTTTTTTTTTTTTGTAATATTTATGCAGAAGTTATTCTCTAGTTTTGTGCTCCTCAAGATACTATAGTAACTTAAAATTTCAGGTAGTACTTCAAGTAAATAATTTAAGTCACAGAGGTTCAGCTGACGAAACAAGTTGGGAACTCCTGCTGTAAAGTAGCAACCAAAATGAGAGAGGGGGAATGCAATCAGGGCATCAAACTTGTATCCCCGTGAGAGCCCAGTGGTTCTTTTTTTGTGACATAAACACGTGGACCTTCCACAGCACCACAGCTCTGACAACTGGAAGAGAATTTTGTGTTTAGAGAGCAGTCCAGGATATAACTCAATCACACAGTCTTCACACTCAAATATTTGATGTACTTTTTACCCATGTGGGGCTAGATTATATAAGGCACAGATCCAGATGAGTGAGTCTATCATACATTGTTTGACTGCAGAAAAAGCCTGCAGCAATAACTATGATTTCAAATATAGCAAATATTGAGTTTACTGGTGACGAACATTGTACAGAATTGTCATCATCAGCTTTCTGCAATTATATTTTAATGGAACCACTTTAAATTAACAACTAACCTCGCACCACTTTGAAAAACAACCTCAGTGCAGGTTACTATGAATTACAAATATTGTAATCAAGTACCATGGTATTGTATCTGATATCAACAACGTACCATAGTACTTCCACAGTACATTTTGTAAACGAACTGACCTCACAAACAACCTGGTAGTTGGTTTACTGTATTCTAAGCTGGCATCTTCAACAGGGCAAGATTATTTCATTACAAATAGTTTGCTGTTGTGCCTCAGGGTTCATGGTTGGTCAGTGGAAGAACTGCATCACTTATGCCTGTAGACTCCTATGCTCACTTCCACCACGCTCTTCTCAAGTGTGATATCACTTCCAGAGAATGTCGTGAATTCTTTGAATATTAATTGCTCTCTTACTGGCATGTTATGAATTAAAAATGAGCAAAAGCAGAGGGTTTAATCGAAATATTACCCAAGCTCTTAACAAGTCTGAATTGCACTGCAAGTACTATTAACCAAACACTAAATCAAATCTGGCAAGGTCACCCAATTGCACATTTTAATGGTGCAACTGTCTGGCTAATTCAAAATCTGCCCTACCTGTGCAGTGTCCCGAAGAGGCCAACTGCGATAGCGCATTCACAAGCCGCCCCATGACAATATCTCACACTGGTAATATAGTCCATATTTCATAAAGAGCTTATCAAACTGATGTATATCAAAATGTGATGCAAATGCCACCAAACCTTTCCATTCTTTGAGGGAAAAGTGTATTTATGTGAGAAACTGAGAACCAGCCAAACTTTGCAGATAAACTAGATAGTAATTTCAGTGTCCCATTTGCGGTCCTGATATGAATCATAATTGATGTTCGCACTACTAACATTTGACAAGGACATATTCTTTGAGGGTTTTAGACAAGCCTTTTTGAATGATTAATACTGCTCAGTAATCAGAATACTGATGACACGTAATTAGGCTTATGATTAATTTATTTGAGATAACAATAAAATTATGAACCAACTTGCCCTTCAAATAACTTAAAGTAACCAAAGTAATGTTTGATCCTCAGTAGACCTAAAATGCCCCAAACAAGATTCTAAGCCAACCAACAAATAAATTAATAAATAAAACAATTTTAGAATATTTACAATATACATTGCATAATTCTTAACCTATTAATAAGTTGGAAATTAATTTGGAATTTCATGGAAATTGGTTTGGGGCTCTGAAAAGTTCAACCTTATTTGGACTACTGACACTTTCCCAAAGTCATGAAATCACTGATCTAACTGAACCTGACAATTAAACCCTCAAGTAACCCCAAATATTTTCATAATATCCCTGACATGAAAGCCTAAAGAGTGAAGATCTCAGTTAAAATAGTGTTTGATCTTTGAAATGCTTTGAAAGCCTAATACCGAAAGACTACATTCAATAGCTTTCTGCCATCTCAGTCAAAACACTGGCGTATCAAAGAGGAGATTAGTTGTTGTCGTTTAATAAATAACACACCCATTACAGACATCTGTGGGCTGAGAAAGGTTTGACTTAAAAATCAACCCTGTGTTGACCAAATACGCACACAGCAGTTTACCTGCTGTGACCTTGGCTAAATAACACCTGTCTCCATAATCCTGCAGCTGTTTTATTTGAAAGGATATCAAATACTCTGATAACAGGACTCCACCCTATAGCATGTCACTCTAAAAAAAAAAAGCAACTACATATTTTCCAGTTTGCGGGACCTTTTGAGTCACAAATACTAATAAATGGAAATTGTTTGAAGCTACATAAAGTCAAACACAACTAGTCTGAACAATGAATTTCAAACTGAACAATATTACTGAAATGTAAAGGGTTTGTGAGTTCCCAGCATACATCAAGAATAAAATGCAGCATGACTAAATTATGCAGGTAATGTTATAGGTTTGGTTCACTGTTTGCTGACTTTTTTGTTTGTTTGTTTTGTTTTGTCATTATTGTTAGTTGTTGATGTCACCATTTTTTGAGCTACAGTAAGTGTGTCAAGTGTTAAGGTCTTCATGCAACCTTCTAAAAATATATCCCAGATATCTTTACTTTATGACTGCATGATTCGTCATTATGAATAAAAGCATCATTATGAATGTGTTAAAACTACAAACAGTGACATTTTGCATTGTATGCAATCATGAATTCATGGAGTTACATTACAGCTGTATAATATACACTCAAAAAATGTTGGCCTTTTTTTAAATTTACACAATTTAATTAATAGTAAAATTCCATCAAATTGAATTGATTAATCCTTACGTATTTTAGCTGAATACTTGAACAAAGAAATTAAATAATTATTCAATTAAAATACGTAAGGATTATTCAATTCAATTCGATGAAATTTTACTATTAATTAAATTGCGTAAATCTTAAAGAAAAGGCTCACTTTTTTGGAGTGTACAGTTCGGTTAAGCTTTTTCTGTAAAGGAAAAAAGTTTTAAATAACTATTTCTAGTAAATACAAAAATTGTTTTAAAAAGTATCTTGGGTGAGACTAATGAAAATTTTAGAAGAGCAAGTAAAAATTATTACTTATAGAATTTTTTTTTTTTTTACTGTTGAGTCATCTGTAAATCAATCTTTTTATTCATGTGTATTTGTTTACATATTCTTATTTGCATTTTTAAACTTATATTACATAAAGTTATGAAGAAGCTAGTCATCTAAAAAAAAAAAGCACAAACTGGAACCAGCATTTCTCAATTTGGCCAAATCAAGCAAGACCGTATTACTGCTTCCATGATACTCCGTACTGGGAACTCAAGCTTATGACACGTGTATCATATTGTGAGGTAGTTAGTGAACTAGGGTTAGGCTTAGTTCACAGTGATCCACAATTTTCCATAATGCGCAAACATACTGTATAGAGAAGCCACTGCTTTTTTCTGATTTCAATCTATTTCAAACACCACTTTTGTTACATTATAAAAACATTAGTTTTGCTTCTCAGATGCCTTGCCTTTAAAATCTTATATTGCATAAATTGCATGAGACAAGAAACCATTAAAAAAAAAAATACCCAAACAGTCATTTCCCATCATCCTCCCAGATAGCCAAGCTGTGAGTCTCATGCTCAAGTTAATAGCCACAAATTGACCGGCATCCATCAAGGCAACCTAGCTCTGCATTTGTATATTTGTGTGCATGTGATAATGTATGACATAGCTGCGTGTGTAAGCTCTTCAGGCTGACTTCAGTGCTGTGCGTTTGATCTGCTGTGGGGCTATTAACTCTGCTCTCCAGCAGTAACACAGATGGCACCAGCCTCTCCAACCTGATTCCACCCCTGAAGGAGAGATAAGGACGTGTATACATAAAAAGAGAGTGACAGAATGACTCTATTGTTGCACCAAAAGAAATAGTTCAATCAGTGATTGACATTTTGCCACTATTTATGGACCATTCACACCAACGAAGATAACTATAACAATCACGATAATGATATAGTTTTAAAAATCTATCTAAATGTAAAAGAATAGCAGAGTCCACGTCACATCTATAACAATAATGTCAAAAAGGAACGATATTGTTGGAAACACTTTCACAATTACTTTTCCAGTTTTCCGGCTAATGTGTAATAAAAACATTCACAGAATACAATCAGAATCCGTCCTGCTTTAAAGAGCTTGAACATTTAAAGCGTCAGACAACATAACTGCAGCACAAATTTATAATAAACAGAACATTATTATGCATGGTGTGGATGCTGATATAGTTATTATGTGAACAGACCTTCAGTCAACTTTCTAAACCCATATGCTGTCATTTTTTTAAAAAAATAATTAGTAAAAAGCAATGTATATATATATATATATTACACACAGTATATGATTCATGTGTCGTATTTCCAAGTCTTTTGAACCAATGGCTTTGAATAAAAAACAGACCATAAAATAAGGTTGGTTTGATCCTCACACAAAACTGCTGTATTACTACTGTATGAAAAATTTGAAATACAACCAAAGAAAGAAAGAATGTCTGTCTGAATGAATGAATGAATGAATGAATGAATGAATGAATGAATGAATTTGAATGTTTCTTTTTGGGCTTGACAGATGTGTTCAGTATATGTGTGAAAATTTTTACTTTAGATCTTAAAAAAAAATTGAATGACATTTTTGGTTAACTATTTTCTTCAAACAAGATCACTGATCAAAAAAAAATCAGGAAAAAAACAGAAATAAATAATTTTTGAAATAATGATCCATCTGGCATTTTAATAGTGTTTGAAATAGTAAAACACTCAAATAACAGCTTCAATTACTGTCACACTGATTAAGATTTAGCATCTGAATTGAAAATCCTTGTCTGAAGTCACACAAACAGTCTCATCAAGGTCGAATTTAAGGCAAACTCTGGGTCTGCCTTTATTTCCTCTTTCCTGCAGCCTCTTCCTGCTGCTTATGCTGCCAGTTTGTCATCTGAATGCCTGGGCATTAGCAAAAGTGGCCTAAATTAATTTGGCAAGAGGAAGAGGCAGATGGAACATGTAATTGTAAAGACACCGTTTTGGCAGCCTAAAAAGACATCTTAAAAGAATTAATATTTTCCCATGGTTAATAAATCCTTTTTTCACATTCTTCCCATTGATTCATTTCAAAACAGTTTTCTCATCTTAACAGTGAAAAAACAAGCTGTGTGAAACCTTAATCATACAGTACACATGATGATGGCAATTGTTTGAATATACATTTTCAAATAAGTTAACAATAAGTTGTCACTCTAAATCCCTAACATAGATTCAAGTATTGTCAGCTGTCAGTAATCCTCCTACACACCGTCAACTATTCACTTTATTAAAATAAATAATTCAGACATGGAAATAATTTTAGGGTTCACTACTTTGATGCAACCAATACCAAAATGAATCCACAGGGGAGACAAGATGAAAAAAGACACACCTTATAGAACGTAGAAAAACATCCCCGGGATCGCAAAACATCATCTTATTTACATAAAAAGTAACTCATGTACTTGAACACAGTTGTTTGAAATGACGTAGCCTGACATGTTACTTCTGTTTACACATTTTTGTGTGTCGGTTGCAGTGACAGTGTGTGTGATTCCTCTCTAAGGGTTTACACTGATGCTGGAGTCGAATAATTCCAATTTTCAGCTCTGGATTTCTTAACAACTCTCATTTACATTTATGCTTATAGAGAACACTTTCTTTCCAAAGTGACTTACATCTCATCTTTAGAATAAAGAGGTGAGGTGTTGGGAGGTGTTAACCTCCAAAAATGAAAAAACAAAATAAAATTAATAAAATGAAATAAAGTAATATGTGAAGAACACTTAAATTCCAGAATGTGAGAAGATCATTAAAGGAACAGTTCACCCCAAAATGAAAATGTAATCACCCTCAGGCGATCCAAGATCCAGATGACTTTGTTTCTTCATCAGAACAGTTTTTTTTTAAACATATATTTTTAGCAGCTGTTTGGACTGTCATTCTGATGGCACCCATTCACTGCTGAGGATCCACTGAAGAGCAAGTGATGTAATGCAAAATTACTCACCCTCATGTCGTTCAAACCCGTTAGACCTTTGTTCATCTTCAGTACACAAATTAAGATATTTTTGATGAAATCCGAGAGTTTTCTGACCCTGCATAGACAGTGGTTCAACCGTAATGTCATGAAGCTACGAGAATACTTTTTGTGTGCAAAGAACGACTTTATTCAACAACTTCTTCTCTTCCGTGTCAGTCGACGCACGTTCACAAGGGTACCACATGTGCGTGGTACTGTCATGAACAAAGACTGACTTGGAAGAGAAGAAGTTGTTGAATAAAATCATTATTTTTGTGTTTGTTTGTTTGTTTGTTGTGCACAAAAAGTATTCTCGTAGCTTCATAAAATTAAGGTTGAACCACTGATGTCACATGGACTATTTTAACGATGTCCTTACTACCTTTCTGGGCCTTGAACGTTAATTTGTGTTCCAAAGATTAACAAAGGTCTTACGGGTTTGGAGCAAGATGAGGGTGGGAAATCAGAATTGTCATTTTTGGGTGAACTATCCCTTCAATCCGGCCACAATAAGATCACTAGCTGTCATACACTCTTAAAAATAAAGGTGCTTCAAAAGGTTCTTCAAGCGATGCCATAGAAGAACCATTTTTGGTTCCACAAAGAACCATTCAGCCAACGATTCTTTAAAGAACCATCTCTTGCTTACCTTTTTATAATCTGAAGAACCTTATTCACCACAAAGAACCTTTTGTGAAACAGAAAGGTTCTTCAGATGTTAAAGGTTCTTTGTGGAAACATTTAGACAAAAAGGTTCTTCTATGGCATCGTGAAGCACCTTTATTTTTAAGAGTGTATGGGCTACGTTTATGCACCTTGTTTTGGTGTTTTGTCATTTTTAGAGCTTGACAAATGTGGTCACTAACTGTTTTTGAATTAAAAGAAATACATAAGTATAATCAAAATTTAAGACACAAGGGTTAAAAAAATTGGGTGAATTATTTTACTATAAATATTCACATTATAGTCAACTAATTTACCTAATCCAAGATTTTCAGAAGGATTAAAGAAGAAAATTATGAAAATGAGCAATAGCAAATAAACAATCTAAAAAAGCCAAATACCTCAATGTTCTGTGTCTTTGTGGGAAATAAAAGCCAGCTCATGAAACTGTGCTTGATACAGCCACTTCATCTTATACATTAGTAATCAGTCTGAGTCTCTGCAAATCCAAAGCATCGTGGGTGTAAACTGAGGGGGTGGTGAGAGAAAAAGGGGGAAATAGAGTGTCGGGTCGGTAGACATTGCTCTGGGAGTTAGCATATTCAGCTCTGGGCTGTAGGGAGGGAAAATTTCAATGCTGCCAGCCTCAATAAGCAAAACTAAAAAAAAAAAGTATGTTTTCAAGAATTCACTTGTAACAAGTCTACATTTGCTCACAGAGTACTAGAAGAATGCTCAGGTTAGACTTGTTAAAGTTGTGCGTCAATATGCAGATTCTGAATCTGTGCTGTAAATAGGCATCATGTGGCAAAACAGACAGTGAATCTGATGACTGAATCTTTGTGTATCAAACACATAATCGCACAACAACACACAACTGGCGATCCAAGGTGATTCAATCACAAATGATCTACCAAGATAGATAGCTGTTAACACCTGATATTACAATAACTCCTATTGTCAAGAAGAAATAAGTAAGTAAGTCTGGAATGGCATATGACTAGCTTACAACACTATATAACTTGTGGTATACGGGGGGGGGGGGGAGAAAATAACAGAATGAGGTGAAAAAACATGGGATGTGGGTAGCAGAATGGAAAACAATGCAAGGTTATGAGATGTGCATTGAACTTCTTTTAATTTGAATGCACATTTTTGGAATGGCATTTCATGTGCAAGATGCTGCAAGATGTGAGAAGCGAGCACAATAGTCAAACATGTCCATAAAATGCATGTTTATACAGAAGAAAAGCAGCACAATGAAATTTAAAAACCTAAAGAACTATTGCTGTATGTTTGATATTACATGTTTGCATTATGGTGATAGGCTGAAAGCTGCTGTTATTTATTTATTTTATTTTTACAAAACATTTAATGTTATATTTTAGTTTTTTTAAATTGAAATTGCTTTGACTTTTTGAGTTGACCTCTAACACTACATCTTGTTTTGTTTATATTATGGCTAAGAAATGTTGTTTACATTATTTCTAAATTTTCAAATCTTGAATCTTTTTTTGCCATACAAAAAAAAAAAAATACAGAAATTTATATATAACCCAAGCCTATCATTTCATCATATTTATACATACAAGCCAAATATCTCCAATGATGTGTGTCCTTATGGGAAATAAAAGCCAGCTTATGAAATTGTGCTTGATTCAGCCACTTTATCTTATACATCATAGAAAATAATTTAAAAACAATCTAATAAATAACATAACAAAAGCACATTTTAAAAAAAATCAGAATATTAATAAATAGATATATATAAATCTAAAACCCTATTTTTTCTGTATTATGCACTGAGAACCTGGACCACTTGAGATGAATGTGACTATAAATTTGAAAAGTTTCAGTGTATGAAATATGGTGATGGTTGAGAGCGGCGTGTGTGTGTGTTGGATGATTTAGCAGTACAAACAGAGACACGACCACCACTGTGGCTCCCACCTCTCTGGGGGGGCCGACTGGCTGCCTTAAGCCATCTGAGCATCCAAACCCCCAGTCTATCATTTCATCATCATCATCCCTCATCACTCTACCAATCCCTCACTTCACCCCCCTTCCCCTGCCAAGCCTGTTCCATCATTTCTCAGTGTCTGTCTCACCCTCTATCTCTCTGCTTCTCTTTGATTACTGACATGTGATGTCTCATCCAGCTTAGAGATTTCTCTGCTGAGCCGCCACTCGAGTGTTGTTTGACACACACACATACACACTCATCACAAACAGCCCTCAGCTGTGGCACAAGGCATCTGCTATCTCAGACAGTCATGCCGTGTTAATGTAAGCACAGAGCGTCTCGTTCATTAGCAGCGCCGGAAACTGTTGAGAAAAGGCTTGTTGTACTTCCAGCGTCATTCTCATCCCTACACTTTTCAAAAACATTACCTGATATTTCAAATGTATGTATTATTTTTTCACAGACATGCTCAGAATAAGACTTCTAAATGACAATACAGTTATGAGACGGTATCACAGGAAATAAACACTTTTATGAGCATTTCTAAAAGAATTTAGCACAATATACGCATGACTCACTGAGCTCTCAGAAACCCAGTAGCTGTGAAAGCTTTGTTTTTGGCACTGATTTAAAGAAAAGAAAACACATCCAAAATCTGTGTCTATGATCTATACAGTACCCCTTACAGTAATGAGACTTTTGATTGTTTCCATTCAGAACACTCCTTCAATACTCTCAAAAATAACCAACCTTGTTTTTCCATTTCTTCATGTGTGCTGATCTAAGGAGAAAGGGCAGACTTAATGCAGAATGACAGAAATAGTTTTAGGGTCTTGACAACAGCACATATTTGTCTCTTGAATTCAGAAAGCTGACTTTGAGTTGAATGGAGATGGGGGAATAGTGTTCACAAGCACACAAACATATTCTGTTATACTTCAGACTATCTTAAACTACTTCTCTGTTCTATTTTTCCCTCTTTTCATTTTGTGACAGCATTTCACTCTCACTTTTTTCAGTAAGTAGATACAGTAACTATTAGAGACGGCCTCAAGCTGTATGATGCTTTAATTTGTTTTGTGCATAGAAACAGCTCAGTGTACTACAGTATGATCTTAAAATATGGCGTATTAGATTTACTGCCATAGTAAGAGCTAATTAAGAGCTACTTAGAAATGTTAGCACACAATCACAAGAGCAGAAACAAAGTCATGTTCTCAAGGTCAAGTCTACACAAACTAAAAACAGAGGAAAGCTGGTTGAGGGTTAAAAGTTTAGCTGCAGACAACGTGTTTACAGAGAGGAACAGATTTTGAATCCTTGCTGGGTTTTGAACTTCAGACGGACCTTCTGCTGTCTCAAGATATTAGATCAAAACATAAGACCCATCCGATGTCTATATCCGATATGAAGGTCAAGGCTAAATTCCACAATCTCCAGCATAATTTACCAGAAAAAAACAGGACTTATTGCCATGGAACAACAAAATCTTTAAAGGCAGACCTATTGTTGTTCTGTTTACCAGACTTTCAGAGTGCATGAAATTTCAGCACAATGGTTTTAAGATGCAAAATCAATCAAATAGGCTAATAGTTTAATTACAACGCTTATAATTACAAAAAACTCCAACTTCAGCAAGAAAATTGTCTTAATGATTTGTAATGAGCATTGAGTCTAACAAAATCAAACCATTGTGCCTCCCAAACCTTTGGAAATATATTACGTCGCTTGGGCATTGAAAGACAAATTGAAAATTACTTTTTAAACTTGTTACAGGTATTTGAAGGTTCTGTGGAAGGAGCAGCTAAGCCTGCTAACAGGGAGACAGATGAGGCCTTTGAATCGAGCTGTAATGACATTTTCTGCTTGCTTAGTTTGCTCCCCATTGGCAAGAGTTCATCATGCCCACCCGGTGGGGAAGCTGTCATCCAATTTAGAAGAACATCCCAAGTAGAACAATTATTTTATAAGAACATGCGGAAAAGATTATCAGGTTTAACAAATCAAGCTGTGGATGTGTAATCGTCCCAAACAATATTATAGACGAGAACATTTGGCTATGCCGAAGTGATCCTGTGTGTCAGACAGGTACACCATTTGTTGTCTAGATGGAAACGTGTAACTTCAGGCTGTGATTTATATCTGTCTGCACAGTCAAACCTCTTTTGAGAAGTTTAATCCAAACCTCTTCGTTTTTACTTGTCAGAATTTTTTTAAAGGGTGCAATGGCCTCAAAGCATTTTTAGCAAGAATGTGTGTTTTATAGCAAGAACTCGGTGCAATTACGAATGCTGTGCACTGCAAGAAACATTAAAATGCCTGGAATCAGAGCTTGTTATTTTTCAAGGTAAAAATGAGCTGAGATGTAAACTAAAGAATTATGAACCCCGCAGGGATCATAAGACATAAACAACTGATTTAGACGTGTTTTTTCACTCTGCACAAGATATGCCATCCTTTAACCTGAATTAACATGCCTGTCTTCAAGAGTTTGTTTTCGCATTATAAAGTCAGTGAGCATCAACTCTGCAAGCAAACATAAAAAATAAAAAAAATAGGTCACCATTTCATTAACGCAGGCACATGATTGACAGACCGATTAGCACTTGTGTTCAAGGACGTATAACAAATGAAAGCAGAAGAACATCACAATAATAACGGTAACAATGATAATGACATTACTTATGATTAATAAGGCACACACATGGAAACATGAAGCTGCTGTGTCAGTGAAAGGTCTCCGAAACAATCAACTTCCATTTTCCAGGACCAACAAAACACCCAAACACCAAATGCTATTACTGCAAGATATCATCTACTGTCATTCTCATGAGAAATCTCACCTAATTTTCTGGACATGTGAAACAGAAATGAAACAAGAGAGAATTTAATTCAGTTGGCTATAGGTTGGTTCACACTAACAGAGAGGTTTTATTGGTAGAACTGATGCTTGTCCTCTAGAGAAGATGAGCTAAATAACAAAAAAAAAAAAAAACAGGAGCTGAAAACAAGAAAATTCCTACAAGCAACAGTACGTGTCTCAGCTAAACAAGATGCTCTTTTTGTCACATTAGGGTAAGCTTAGCAAAAAGTGTGTCTTACATATTCATGACTAATTGCTTTTTAAATATCAGAATTTATTTTATTTATAGTGCAAATGTTGTAATCTAATCATATTGGATGATCCAATAAATAACTACTATTGTATTGTATTATACAGTAACGGACCATACATTTGTTATTCAACAGTGATAATAATGAGAAGTCTTTTGAGCACCTAATCAGGATATTAGAATGATTTCTGAAGCATCATGTGACACTAAACACTGAAGTAATGGCTTCTGAATAGTCAGCTTTGCTATTAAAGGAATAAATTGCATTTTGAAATACAATAAAATTGAAAACAGTTAATTTAAATTGCAATATTTCAGAATTATTGGGGGGAAAAAACCTGACCCAAACTTAATGCGTGTAAAACAATAACGTCAAAAGAAAAATTAGAGGCCCATTCACACCAAGAACAATAAGTATAGAGATAACATATATTAGCGTCCACAACAATGCACTATATTGTTCTGCCACTCACTGTTTTTTGTCATCTGCCACTTTAAATGTTCAAGCTCATTAATGAAGTGTGCATTCTGATTGGTATCAATGTTTTTAGCATTCATCAGCTGGAAAATATTGTTCTGCAAGTGATCTGACAATATTGTGCCTCTGGTATAGTTATTGTCCTTGAACAGGCATGCTGCATCACAAATGTTGTTAACGTTAATACATGTCTAAGTTAACATTACCTTAAACCAAAACATTGACTAGTTATCCAACTCATCAGAAACAGTGGTTGTGTTTCCCATCTCTTACGCCAACAAAAAATAAATAACTTGGCTAAAGAGCCAAGGTCCAATACTGCTACGGTTGTAGTCTGTTGCTGTGCTGTGTGAAATATCCTGATGCCTAGCATGGCTTGTGTTCATCATTGTTTTTTTTTGTTTGTTTGTTTGGGTTTTTTTTACAGCTGCTGGGTGATTGAGGAAATTCTGTTACTATAACATTCACACCAGTAAATTTGCTGAAATGAAGTGGGGGCGGGTGGAAGAAAAGCAGTGAGATATAGAGAGAGGCATTGGAAATTGTGTAGCCATTCCAAGTTGGAAAGCAAAATTGCATTCTTGGGTATTTTTCTCAGTTTCTGCACAGCTGGCTGATTGGGATTCAGTTTTTTGTGGCACATTTCCTCTTATATGCATAATTCACAAATAAATTTGCTCAGTTGTGCAGCCCTACAGTTCGGGTCACTATCTGCTCTGACTCTCTCCAGATGAGCTTGGTGACATGCCACACATGCTCATTGACACCTGAGCACACCCAGCGGCTGTCCAAATCGGCACTACCTCGGATGAATCATGAACGCTCTGAGCCATTCTGCGAAAACCCAACGCTAAGATCAACTTTGCAGTGCCATTCATCAGTCTTTTGGTATTGAATATAATCTGTATGAACACTCAAGGATTTTGGGGAGCAGACTGGAGCAGTGTGACAAACTCAATTCCTCTGAAGTTGTCTCTGGTTGAAGTGTCTGCAAGTCTGAGCTAGCGGAAAGAAAAGCGGAAAGAAAAGCGGAAAGCACGATGCACTTTGATCCCCACCAATGGCCGGGTATGCTCAATGGTACACCAGCACAGAGACATGTGACATTGGACAGATATAATCAACGGTGTCTAACCTACTAATTAATTGCACAATGGGTAAACCTAAGAGTGTGGTGTGCTTACAATGAATGTCACTTTGAGTAAAGGGGGGGGGGCTCAAATAATCATGTGTTCCATGCTACCAAAGCAGCAATGAATAGTAAGGACGCAAGCACACACAGGAGACCCCCCATAAAACCAGCACCGCTAATAGATTTTTCACCATGTGTTATGTAGAAAACTCCTGCTGTGAAATATCTAATGTACCATAACTAACTTGCTGTGCCGTTACAGCGCCTTTTTGCCACTGGGGAACATTGTACGCTTTGGTGAATCAAAGGCAATGCAAAGCGTGACAGTCCAAAAAAGACGATTTTAAAACATGTCTACAAATGGTTTACACACGAAGTTTATAGTTTATATTAATGCAATGCATGAAGTAGCCCCACCCACTAAAAACGCATTGGACCAAAATTCTGCTGCTCATGTTTATAACTTAATCATCAAATTAGGACGAAGAAATATTGATTGTATAAAGTTGAGAAATATTGGATAATAAAACAAAAATATCAGGTCCAGTGACAAATAACCAGTATGTCTGCATAGAAAGCAATAAGCAACAGAATTTCAACCAGTCAGATGCTATAAAATGTTTAACACTCAAAGACTCAACAACAGTTGTTTAAAGCAATGAAATAATACTTTTTTTTATTTAGGTTTAATACGGGTTAAAACTGCACACATGTGGCCTACATGCAAAAATGTATGCTAAATCGAAAGTAGCAAAACTAAGTATTTGTAATATTTTTATTCTCAATTTCCTTCATGTTCAGTACACATGAAAAAAAAATTGTGTGTGTGTGTGTCAAGTCACCATTATTTAAATAGCAATTTTAATGCAAATTGCAAAATGCAAATTGTGTCGAAGCAGCTTTACAGTATTAACAGTGTGTGTGTGTGTGTGTGTGTGTGTGTGTGTGTGTGTGTGTGTGTGATACATGTGATCATGATATTTATTACCTATTTTAACTCTTTTTTTAACTGGAAGAAAATATATATCATACTTGTGACTCTGAAGGTTAACATACTTTTTTTTTTTACATTTTGCATTGTGTTTAATAACATTTCAAAAGGTTTGCCAGCAAGACGTGAAATTAGAAATTTAAAAACCAAGTGTCGACAAAACGTTTTGACGCTCATCACTAGTCATGGACATATGGCAACACAAACTAACAGCTTGATGTCATATTTGTGGTTTTGTTTTCCACCAACTTTTAGGACTCACAATAGTACTGATGCTTGGAAATTTAAAAAAAAAAATGTATGGCTTTTCCAGTTGACCTTGTTTTACGTTTATCCTGCTTCAAAAGGAAACTAGACCTTTTTACACAGCAGCGACTTTAAATGCTAAGTGAATTTGCATTCTTAGTTTAATGGTTGTTGGGCTAATAGTAGCATACCTGTCAATGAAACGACAAGGAATGTGTTAGTCCCACAGATGAGCTATTGATTGAAATTAATGCCAGTACTTTTGGGAATGAACCATAAAACAACTCATTACAGAAGGTAATTGCTCATTAAAAATGTTAGATTTCTATCCTGTGGCCAGCACAAACATATCTGCAATACATTTAAGACTCAGAATTTATGAACAGCACAGCAAGCCAAAAGTCTTCAAGGGTACTAGCGTAAATTAAAGAGGCACTTGCACATTGAATTATACACAAGAAAACCTGCTCCGACGTACTGTTTTATGAATGCTAGAATCAGTGGGAGTTTTACATATTTCAACTAAAACCAACTGTCTTTCTCTTAAGTCCATCTTAAAGTTGAAGTGGGATTTTCGGTCTCATTACCATTGTAAGGGAAACAGGTCAATTTAGCTCAACGGGAATCATTTAAGATTTTACAGGGAATTTGGACAGAATCACTGTTTTACGGCTGATCACTGAGTCGAACAGCTAAGTAAGACATACAACCTAAGACATACAAACTAATCTAACACATAAACATACGCATTCACACATTCACACAAGTTGCAGAAAGAGAGAAAGTGAGGAAAGAATGAGTTTGAGAGAGTGGAAATGTGAAATCCCAAGTTCACAGCAATATATGCAATTGCTTTGACCTGAACAACCATCAATCATTTAATTAACCCTCGCACTGAGTTTCTCAATGAGGCTATTAACTAAATATTAAATGCACCAGTTCAGCTAGAATCTGGAGGTTGTACTTGCGTTGCCTTTGTGTTAAGGGAATTCCTTTTTTGTAGCGTTGTTGCAGAAAGGTGTTTCCCAAGGTTGTTGATTGGCTGGAGGTTCACTAGTCGTTGAAGTGACGTCTTGGGCGTTGGCTGAAGGATGGTGCGGAGTCGTGTTCACTGGTTGAAGTTTTGAGGCGGGCACAGACGTCTGAGATACGGCTTTGCGGCAAAACTTAACTTAGAACACGAAACTCTCAATGGCAAAGGAAAGAAACTAACTTGAAAGAAAGAAAAGAAGTAAAGACGAGACTAGATGGCGTTTTTCCTCATGGTTTTAGAGAAGCAGCTGGCATGTAAGCCAGAGCACGTTGGAACGGCGCTCGAAGAATTCACAGGCAAAAAGCAGTGGCAAAAGGCATGGCTAAAAGCAATGACAAAATGCTAAAAGCTAAAAGCATAATTTGACCGTGTCCCGGGTATTTAAACATGGCTGTTGGACACATCCCAAATGGTGTCTTGACCAATTAGACATTGTCTTAGCTCAGGGTGTTGCTATGTTTCTCCTCCCAATACATAAATCAACATGTTATCTTATCAGTCACATGGTCCGAATTTCCCCGTTCTTGCAGAGTATAATTTGGACATGATTTCCATAACAAGAATATGACACATTTGACAGAGAATTGATTGGAAGAAATGTTTCAAGCAAGAAGATTCAAACACAAGCATACTAAATATGAATATGAACCCTTAAGCTATTCAATAGTTATTAAAATACATACACAATGAGTGATTAGAACATTATAGACAAATGTGTGGGTTACATACAAGCTATGAAGTTATGCAATGGACTGATATTCGTTTGTAAGTCCTAGCATCATTTAGGTGCATATATACATGGAAAGGCAATTTCTGTGCCATTCTATGAAGTGAGAATGTGTTCTGTGCGGAACAAAGAGGTTAAAAGGAATCTCTCATAAGGAATCTCAGTCTGGTTCTTGTCCTCTAGGTGGGGGCAAGTCAATCCGAGGAAGTCTTTAGCTCGTGATTCATGGATTTACATGTGACGG